>AWOL01S0121451.1:0-14344 GCA_000715115.1 Nicotiana otophora
CGAACTCACAACCTCTTGGTTGGAAGTGGAGGGTGCTTACCATCAGAGCAACCCACATTGTCGGTATTGGTCATCAAAGATGCTTACAAGTGTATAGCATTCCTAGTAATTGAACTAATCTAATTATTTATTTGGTTTTGCTAGTCCATTGGTTGGCACACTTGCTTTTGGCAATTGATTTTCATTACTTCATTACGTTGTTGTAAACCCAAAAAAGAGAACATCACAAATGTAGATTCCACATCAAAATAAGCTACCTGTCGTGCTTATGAAAAGAGACATGACCAGAAAGCAGTGACAAGAGGTCAGTTGATTGACTGAGCACATTGAACATTAACAATGGTGTTAACCATCTAGACGTCAGTGAAGTGGGGAAGTGGGATGGACTTTCTTGCTGTCGGCGAGAAGGAATATCGTGTTGCCTCATAATCATGGAGGAGTTCGTTATTCCTGCTTTTGTTGTACCATTCAGATCTTCATTCTTATGGGTACTTGGTGAGATTTAGCATATGAGGTTTTGCGTAAGTGTTAGTGAGGTCAATAAATGTAAGAGTTAGTGAAATGTTTTTGATTCATTTGGGAATTTCTTGTATTTATTTGTGTGCTTGTTATGAATCTTAATTGATTGAGGCAATGTGACAAGGCTACAATATTGAGCTCTACTTGGAAAACCTTATCTTGAAGGGTTGAACTAGTGGTGAACACCCTCCACTTCCAACCAAGAGGTTGTGAGTTCGAGTCACCCCAAGAGTAAGGTGGAGAGTTCTTGGAGGGAGGGAGCTGAGGGTCTATTGCAAACAGCCTCTCTACCCCAGGGTAGAAGTAAGGTCTGCGTACACACTACCCTCCCCAGACTCCACTAATGAGATTATACTAGGTTGTTGTTGTTTGAAGGCTTGCACCATATTTTCCTTCTTTTTGTTTTTCAAGTAATTAATCCATTACCTTCTGTTAGTTTTGGGAATCACAATCACACAGTCAAGTATAATTTAATGCCAAATGCACCAAGAAAAATAACATAGGCACCAAATTTGAAATAAGACAACAAATCAAGAACGGAAATAATGCTATTTTTTCCATTTAAATGATTAGCAATAGGCATAATATAATAATGAGGAAAAACTAGAAGTAAAATGGTCAATTTGCTGTCCAAATCACACCTTGAAGGTATACTAAAGGAAAAGACACAAAAGACATAAAACACGCCTAATATGAAATAAGGTAGAGAGAGTATGCCTGATCCAATCTCATTCGCACCATCTTCTCCCATATATATGCTGCAGCTTTTGTTCATGTGATAGGAGTAATCTGAAATCTTCATATCCTGCTGTTATCCTCTATTTATCTCCAAGTTCCACCAAGCTTTCAAAATAACACCCACACACTGACAAATATGGTGCAAACTCTTGTTCGTCAGGCACATGAAAATAGTCTATTACTTTTGTGACCAAATCATAAGTGTAGATTTGCTTCAGCATAAACGTATGTACCACAATGTAACGACCCGACCAGTCGTTTTGAGTATTATAAACCTATTTTCCCATTTACTTTTTAATTTATGCTTTACAGTTATTTTATGACTTACCGGATTAGTTGGTTAGAGTCCAGAAGGAATTTGGAGTGAAACAAGACACTTAGTCTCATAATTGAAAATTTAAGTTGGAAAAGTTGACCGGATGTGGGCTTATGTGTAAACGACATCGGATTTGAATTTTGATGATAACAATAGCTGCGTATGATGAATTTTGACTTAGGAGTGTATCCGAAAAATTATTTGGATGTCCGTAGTGGAATTAGACTTAAAATGGCGAAAGTCGAATTTTTGGGAAGTTTGACGGAGGAGTTGACTTTTTGATATCGGGGTCCAAATCCGATTCTGAAAATTTTAATAGGTCAGTTATGTTATTTATGACCTGTGTGCAAAATGTGAGGTCAATCGAACGAGATTTGATAGGTTTCGACGTTGTTTGTGGAAACTTGAAATTTCAAAGTTCATTAGGCTTGAATTGGGGTATGATTCGTGATTTTAGTATTGTTTGAGGTGATTTGAGGGTTCGACTAAGTTCGCATGATGTTTTAAGAGTTGTTGGTATATTTAGTTAAGGTCTCGAGGGGCTCGGGCGTGTTTAAGATGGTATTAAGATTATTTTCCTTCACTTTTGCACTGCTGGTAGCTGCTGATTTCTTGTGTTTCAAACCTTCTTCGCGATCGCGTAGGCTTAGTTGGGCAATGGAGTTTTGTTCTATGCGATCGCGTGGGGATACACGCGATCGCGTAGGGTTAATTGGGGAGCTACTGAGTTTTGTTCTACGTTATCGCATGAAGAGGGATGCGATCGCGTAGCTCAAGGATTTCGTGACTCGCGAACGTGTGAAGAGGGTTGCGATCACGTAGAGCTGGAAGCTTGTGCTTCGCGATCGCGTGAATGTGTCTGCGATCGCGTAGGTCCGTGAAGTTGTGCATCGCTATCGCGTGGAAGAGTTCGTGATCGCGTAGAATTAATTTGGGCAGTGGAAAAATTGTTCTTCGCGATCGCGTGTGAATGTTCGCGATTGCGTAGAGCAAATGTCTAGGCAAAAAGTTTAAGCTCTGAAAATGGGACTTCGTCCCATTTTTCATTTTTGACGAATTGGAGCTCGGGAAGAGGCGATTTTCGTGAGTGTTTCAAGGAATACAATAGAATAAGTGTTCTTAACTCAATATTGGTTAAATAACCCGAATCCATAGTTGTTATTAACATTTAATTGGTGAATTAAGTTGGAATATTGTGAAAACCCTCTTGGTTTAATTTGGATATTTGAGTGTCGAGTTGATGCCGGATTTGAGTAAAATTTGTATGGTTGGACTCGTGGTTGAATGAGAGTTCATATTTTGTAACTTTTATCGGGTTCCAAGACGTGGGCCCCACGAGCGATGTTCGAGCTAAATTTTGGATTTTTATGAAAAAATAGCATTTGTTATGGAATTAATTCCAGTAAATTTTATTGACTGAATCAGATTATTTGTGACTAGATTCGAGGCGTTTGGAGGCCAATTCACAAGGAAAAGACATCGCAGAATAAGAATCTCACGGTTTGAGATAAGTAACAGTTATAAATCTGGTCTTGAGGGTATGAAATCCTGGATTTTGGTATCATGTGATTACTTTGGAGGTGACGCACATGCTAGGTGACGGGCGTGTGGACGTGCACCGGGAGGATTGTGATTTGGTTCATCCCGTGGAAANTAGGGTATGAAACCCTGGATTTTGGTATCATGTGATTACTTTGGAAGTGACGCACATGCTAGGTGACGAGCGTGTGGACGTGCACCGGGAGGATTGTGATTTGGTTCATCCCGTGGAAACTGTAAAGTTGAATAACTTGTTGTTAGCTATGTGCTCTCTATATGTTGTGGAAATTTGACTGTAAGTCATGCTAGAAATCATATTTAGGCTATATGTTGGTACTGTTGGGACCCACAGAGGTCGTGTACATGTTAAAATATCTGCTTAATTGGTGTTTTGTACTCAGTCACAGTTTACTTGATTATTTTATCCCAGTGTCTATTGTTCATTATTGATGCATCATATCGTTATTGTTTGGGCTGATTTCATGATTGTTGAGATCCCGAGAGACTGATGATATTTATGACTGAGCGAGGCCGAGGGCCTGATTGTGAGATATTATACTATAGCACGTGAGTTGTTCGTGCAACACGTGAGTTGTCCGTGCAGATCCAGATATTATACTATAGCACGTGAGTTGTCCAATATAGCAAGTGAGTTGTCCGTGCGTATCCAGATATTGATACTATAGCACGTGAGTTGTCCGTGCGGATTATAGCACTTGGGTTGTAGGATCCCCTCCGGAGTCTGTACACCCCCAGTGAGCGCGGGCACCCATTGAGTGTGAGTGCTGAGGGCTGGGAGCCCAGTGAGTGATTGTTGTCCTGAAAGGTTGTACTTGCTTTTCATTGTGGTTGCACTTAGTTGCTATCTGTCATTGTTGTGAAATTTTCTGAAAGAGTTTATATCCGGAATATATGAACTTGAACTGTATAGAATTGATTTGACTTAAACTGCTCCATTTTAAAGCATGTTTATTCTTAGTTGGAATTACTGAAAATGAACTATAATTATGTAGCTCGTCACTATCTTCAATTTCTTATTTATTATTGTTAGTTGCTGAGTTGGTTGTACTTATACTACACCCTGCAATTAGTGTGCAAATTCATGTGTTCCCGGGCATAGCGGTTTTTGATCCTTTCGAGCAGTTGCTTTTCCGGAGATTCTTAGGTAGCTGTCGTGTTTCGCATACCTTGCCTCTCCTTCCTTATCTTCTTGTTTGTTGTATTTGGTCTCAGACTATTATGGTCCGTATTTTCCAGACTTATATTTATAATAGATGCTCATGTACTCATGAATATCTAATATATTCATAATAGTTATTCGTATCAATATTTGTGGGATTTTGTATTGTATTTAAATATTATGTTTTTTTTCAAACTTAAAGGAAATCGGGGGTTATTGATGTTATCGGCTTGCCTAGTATTGAGATAGGATCCATCACAACATGTCAGATTTTGGGTCATGACAAGTTGGTATCAGAGCCAGGTTGACATAGGTCTCACGAGTCATGAGCAGGTTTGGTAGAGTCTTGTGGATTGGTACAGAGACGTTTGTACTTATCTTCGAGAGGCTGCAGAACCTTTAGGAAAACATCACTTTCTTGTATTCTGTCATTCGAATTTGTTAATTCCGGAAACTAAATCTCTGTTATTCTATTATGTCACAGATGGTGAGGACACGTACTACCGGATCAGATGGTCAGCCACCAGTGCCACCAGTTAGGGCAGCGAGAGGCCGGGGCCGAGGTAGACGTAGATGTATAGCTTGTACCACAGTTGGACCAGCACATGTGGTACCACCAGTTGCTCCAGCTCAGGAGCAGATTCTAGATATTGCTGAGCTAACATGACCAGTTCTGGCACTAGTTGTGCCCATTGAGATTCTAGGCCTTCAGGAGACTTTGGCCCAGATATTGAAAATTTGTACACGTCTTGCTCAGGTGGTTTCGGTTCAGGCTGCACTTGTCACTTCTCAGGCCGGTGGAGGTACTCATACCCCTGTTGCCCATACTCCAGACCAGGTAGTGTAGGGAATTCATATACCGGGGGCACTACTAGCCCAGCCAGTTACAGCTGCTCATGCCCCGGTAGTTCCTGTTATGGAAGATAATGAGTAGAGGAGACTTGAGAGATTTGAGAGGCTTTGACCTCCACCATTTAGCGGGACTGAGTCAGAAGATGCACATGGTTTTTTGGATTAGTGTCAACGGGTGCTTCAGACAACTGGTATTCTGGAGACCAGTGGGGTCTCGTTCACAACCTTTTAGGTTTCCTGGATTTCCTTCAGATTGTGAGAGGCTTATGAGAGGCGCAGGCCGATTGGTGCAGAACCACTTACATAGTAGGAGTTCTCTGTTCTCTTTCTGGAGAAGTATGTGCAGCAGTCTCGCAGAGAGAAGCTGCGCAGACAATTTGAGAAATTACGTCAAGATGGTATGTTTGTGACACAATACGAGATGAGATTTTCTGAGTTGGCTTGTCACGCAGTATGGTTGGTTCCCACTGATAGGGAGAGGATTAGGAGGTTCACTGATGGCCTCACCTTTTAGCTACGATAACTCATGACTAGAGAGAGGGTGTCTGGTGCTACTTTCGATGAGGTGGTCGACATTGCTCGTGAGATTGAGATGGTTTGCAGCCAGGAGCGGGTTGAGAGGGAGGCTAAGAGGCCTCATGGTTCAGGTGATTTCAGCGGTGTTCTTAAAGGGGTCAGGCATACCACGATAGGGGTCGTTCTTACAGCCACGGTCAGACGGGTCATCCAGCTCATTGTGGTGCGTCACCTAGCCGCATTTCTTATAGTTCTCACTCAGGCCACTCTTCATTCAGTGCGCTACCAGCGTAGAGCTCTCATTATGACTCGTCCGCTCAGGCTTCTATAGTTAATTCCTCGGGTTATCAGGAGCATCAGTTCCGTTAGAGGAGGGGTTGATTCGAGTGCTGGGAATTTGGTCATTATAAAAGAGATTGTCCTAGGTAGTTGAGTGGAGCTCCACAACAGAGTTCGTGACTGTTGGCACCAGCACCAGTAGTTCCACCACCTTCCCAGTCAGCTCGGGGTGGGGGTCAGGTAGCTAGGGGTCGCCCAAGAGGGGGAGGCCGATCAAGTGGCGGTCAGGCCCGATTCTATGCTTTTCCTGCCAGGTTAGATGTTGTTGCTTCAGATGCAGTGATCACGAGTATTGTTTAAGTGTTCCATAGGGAGGCTTCTATATTATTTGTCCCTTGTTCCACGTATTCGTATGTATCATCATATTTTGCTCGTTATATGGATATGCCCTGGAGTCCTTAGTTTTTCCTGTTTGTGTATCTATATTGGTGGACGATATTATTACTGTAAACCGTGTGTATTGGTCGTGTGTGATAACCATTGGGAAACTAGAGATCGGAGTTGATCTCTGATTACTTGGTATGGTTGATTTCGATGTAATCTTGGGTATGAATTGGTTGTCTCCATGTCATGCTATTATGGACTGTCACGCAAACACCGTGACATTGACAATGCCGGGGTTGCCTAAGGTCGAATGGAGAGGTTCTCTAGATTTTGTTCCTAGCATGGTAATTTCTTATTTGAAGGCTCAACGTATGGTTGGAAAGGGATGTTTGTCATATTTGGCATTTTTAAGAGATGTTGATGCAAATACTCATATTATTGATTCAGTACCGTGCGAAACTTTCCGGATATATTTCCTGCAAACCTGCCGGGTATGCCACCCGACAGGGATATTGATTTAGGTATTGACTTGGTGCATGGCACTCAGCCCATTTCTATTCTTCCGTATCGTTTGTCACCAGCTGAGTTAAAAGAATTGAAAGAGCAACTCCAGGAACTCCTTGAAAAGGGGTTTATTAGGCCTAATGTGTCACCTTGGGGTGCACCGTTTTGTTTGTAAAAAACAAAGATGGTACTATACGGATGTGCACCGATTATAGGCTAGTTGAACAAAGTTACACTCAAGAATAAATATCCCTTGCCGTGTATTGATGACTTATTTGACCAGCTTCAGTGAGCGAGGGTGTTCCCGAAATTGATTTGAGATCTGGGTATCACCAGTTTATAATCCAGGATTCGGATATTCTAAAGACGTCATTCAAAACTCGTTATGGCCACTATGAATTTTTTGTGATATATTTTGGGCTAACCAATGACCCAACAACATTTATGAATTTGATAAATAGTGTATTCTAGCCATATCTTGATTTATTTTCCGTAGTATTTATTGATGATATCCTGGTGTACTCATGTAGCCAGGAATAACATGCACAACACTTGGGTATTGTATTACAGAGATTGAGAGAGGACAAACTTTATGCCAAATTCTCTAAGTGTGAGTTCTAGATTAATTCAGTGGCATTCTTGGGACATATAGTGTCTAGTGAAGGAATTAAGGTGGATCCAAAGAAAATAAAGAAAGTTTAGAGTTGGCCCGTGCCATCTTCAGTTACTGAGATTCGGAGTTTTCTCGGTTTGGCCGGTTATTATTGTTGCTTCGTGGAGGGTTTCTCGTCTATTGCATCGCCTATGACTAAATTGACCCAGAAAGGTGCTCCGTTTAGGTAGTCAGATGAGCATGAAGAGAGCTTTCAGAAGCTCAAAACAAATTTGACTACAGCTCTAGTATTGGTGGTGCTGCCTACAGGTTAAGAATCACACACTGTGTATTGTGATGCGTCGCGTATTGGTCTCAGAGTGCTTATGCAAGACGGTGGGGTGATTGATTATGCGTCCAGATAGTTAAAGGTACATGAGAAGAATTACCTGGTAAACGATCTTGAGTTAGCAACTATTGTTCATGCCTTGAATATTTGGTGGCATTACTTGTATGGTATTCAATGTGAGGTATATACCGATCATCAGAGTCTACAACATTTGTTTAAACAGAAGGATCTTAATTTGCGGCAATGAAGGTGGTTAGAGTTTCTTAAGGATTATGACTTTTCCATTATCTATCATCCCGGAAAGGCCAATGTAATGGACGTTGCCTTGAGCCGCAAGACGGAGAGTTAGGGAAGCTTAGCATACTTATCGGTAGTAGAGAGGCTTTTAGCCTAGGATGTTCAGACCTTGGCCAACCAGTTTGTTAGATTGGATGTGTCCGATCCGAATCGCGTTTTGGCTTATGTGGTTTCTCGGTCTTCTTTATATGATCGCATGAGAGAGCGCTAGTACGATGATCCCCATTTGCTCGTCCTAAAGGACACAATTCAGCACGGTGATGCTAATGAAGTCACTATTGGAGATGACGGTGTATTACAGATGTAGGGAAGGCTTTGTGTACCTAATGTAGATGGTTTGCATGAGTTGATTCTCTAGGAAGATCACAGTTCGCGGTACTCCATTCATCCAGGTGCCGCGAAGATGTATCAGGATTTAAGGCAGCACTATTGGTGGAGGCGAATGAAGAAATATATAGTTGGGTTTATAGCTCGGTGTTTAAATTGTGAACTGGTAAAGTACAAGCATTAGANTTAAGAGATGTTGATGCAAATACTCATATTATTGATTCAGTACCGTGCGAAACTTTCCGGATATATTTCCTGCAAACCTGCCGGGTATGCCACCCGACAGGGATATTGATTTAGGTATTGACTTGGTGCATGGCACTCAGCCCATTTCTATTCTTCCGTATCGTTTGTCACCAGCTGAGTTAAAAGAATTGAAAGAGCAACTCCAGGAACTCCTTGAAAAGGGGTTTATTAGGCCTAATGTGTCACCTTGGGGTGCACCGTTTTGTTTGTAAAAAACAAAGATGGTACTATACGGATGTGCACCGATTATAGGCTAGTTGAACAAAGTTACAGTCAAGAATAAATATCCCTTGCCGTGTATTGATGACTTATTTGACCAGCTTCAGTGAGCGAGGGTGTTCCCGAAATTGATTTGAGATCTGGGTATCACCAGTTTATAATCCAGGATTCGGATATTCTAAAGACGTCATTCAAAACTCGTTATGGCCACTATGAATTTTTTGTGATATATTTTGGGCTAACCAATGACCCAACAACATTTATGAATTTGATAAATAGTGTATTCTAGCCATATCTTGATTTATTTTCCGTAGTATTTATTGATGATATCCTGGTGTACTCATGTAGCCAGGAATAACATGCACAACACTTGGGTATTGTATTACAGAGATTGAGAGAGGACAAACTTTATGCCAAATTCTCTAAGTGTGAGTTCTAGATTAATTCAGTGGCATTCTTGGGACATATAGTGTCTAGTGAAGGAATTAAGGTGGATCCAAAGAAAATAAAGAAAGTTTAGAGTTGGCCCGTGCCATCTTCAGTTACTGAGATTCGGAGTTTTCTCGGTTTGGCCGGTTATTATTGTTGCTTCGTGGAGGGTTTCTCGTCTATTGCATCGCCTATGACTAAATTGACCCAGAAAGGTGCTCCGTTTAGGTAGTCATATGAGNTCCAAAGAAAATAAAGAAAGTTTAGAGTTGGCCCGTGCCATCTTCAGTTACTGAGATTCGGAGTTTTCTCGGTTTGGCCGGTTATTATTGTTGCTTCGTGGAGGGTTTCTCGTCTATTGCATCGCCTATGACTAAATTGACCCAGAAAGGTGCTCCGTTTAGGTAGTCAGATGAGCATGAAGAGAGCTTTCAGAAGCTCAAAACAAATTTGACTACAGCTCTAGTATTGGTGGTGCTGCCTACAGGTTAAGAATCACACACTGTGTATTGTGATGCGTCGCGTATTGGTCTCAGAGTGCTTATGCAAGACGGTGGGGTGATTGATTATGCGTCCAGATAGTTAAAGGTACATGAGAAGAATTACCTGGTAAACGATCTTGAGTTAGCAACTATTGTTCATGCCTTGAATATTTGGTGGCATTACTTGTATGGTATTCAATGTGAGGTATATACCGATCATCAGAGTCTACAACATTTGTTTAAACAGAAGGATCTTAATTTGCGGCAATGAAGGTGGTTAGAGTTTCTTAAGGATTATGACTTTTCCATTATCTATCATCCCGGAAAGGCCAATGTAATGGACGTTGCCTTGAGCCGCAAGACGGAGAGTTAGGGAAGCTTAGCATACTTATCGGTAGTAGAGAGGCTTTTAGCCTAGGATGTTCAGACCTTGGCCAACCAGTTTGTTAGATTGGATGTGTCCGATCCGAATCGCGTTTTGGCTTATGTGGTTTCTCGGTCTTCTTTATATGATCGCATGAGAGAGCGCTAGTACGATGATCCCCATTTGCTCGTCCTAAAGGACACAATTCAGCACGGTGATGCTAATGAAGTCACTATTGGAGATGACGGTGTATTACAGATGTAGGGAAGGCTTTGTGTACCTAATGTAGATGGTTTGCATGAGTTGATTCTCTAGGAAGATCACAGTTCGCGGTACTCCATTCATCCAGGTGCCGCGAAGATGTATCAGGATTTAAGGCAGCACTATTGGTGGAGGCGAATGAAGAAATATATAGTTGGGTTTATAGCTCGGTGTTTAAATTGTGAACTGGTAAAGTACAAGCATTAGAGACCGGGAGGATTACTTTAGATACTTGAAATTCCGGAGTGGAAATTGGAGCGTATTACCATGGACTTCGTAGTTGGGCTTCCACGGATTTTGAGGAAGTTTGATGCGGTTTGGGTGATTGTAGATCGGCTATCTAAGTCCGCACATTTTATTCCTGTTAGTACCAATTATTCTTCAGAGCGGTTGGCTGAGATTTATATCCGCGAGATTGTTCGCCTACACGGTGTGCCAGTGTCCATCATTTCAGATCGGGGCATGCAGTTTACATCACAGTTTTGGAGAGCAGTGCAGCGAGCATTTGGCACACAGGTTTAGTTGAGTACAACATTTCATCCTCAAACGGACGGACAGTCCGAGCACACTATTTAGATATTAGAGGATATGCTACGCACTTGTGTCATTGATTTCGGAGATTCTTGGGATTAATTTCTGCCACTCGCAGAGTTTGTTTACGATAATAGCTACCAGTCATGCATTCAGATGGATCTGTATGAGTCTTTGTTTGAAAGACGGTGTGGTCTCTGGTGGTTGGTTTGAGCCGGGTGAGGCTAGGCTAATAGGTTCTGACTTGGTTCAGGATGCTTTAGAGAAGGTCAAAGTGATTCAGGAACGGCTTCGTACGGCACAGTCTAGACAGAAGAGTTATGCCGATAGGAAAGTTCGTGATACAGTTTACATAGTTGAGGAGAAGTTTTTGCTCAATATTTCACCTATGAATGGTGTGTTGTGGTTCGGGAAGAAGGGCAAGATGAGCCCTCGGTATATTGGGCCTTTTGAGATACTTAAGAAGATTGGAGAGGTGGCTTATGAACTTGCTTAGCCACCTAATCTATCAGGTGTTCATCCAGTGTTCCATGTATCCAGGCTCCGAAAGTATGTCGGGGATCCCTCTCATATTCTGGATTTCAGTACAATACAGTTGGACGGTAATTTGACTTATGATGTGGAGCTGGTGGCTATTTTAGACCGGCAGGTTCGAAAGCTGAGGTCGAAGAACATAGCATCAGTGAAGGTACAATGGAGAGGCCAGCCAGTCGGAGAATCTACTTGGGAGATTAAGAAGAAGATGCGGAGCAAATATCCACACCTATTTGAGACTCCAGGTATGATTCTAAACCCGTTCGAGGATGAACGTTTGTTTAAGATGGGAAAATGTAACAACCTAACCGGTCGTTTTGAGTATTATAACCTCATTTCCCCATTTACTTCTTAATTTATGCTTTACAGTCGTTTTATGACTTACCGGATTAGTTGGTTTGGGTCCGGAAGAAATTCAAAGTGAAACGAGACACTTAGTCTCATAATTAAAAATTTAAGTTAAAAAAGTTGACCGGATATGAACTTATGTGTAAACAACCTCAAATTTGAATTTTGATGATTCCAATAGCTCTGTATGGTTATTTTGGACTTAGGAGCGTGTTCGGAACATTATTTGGAGGTACGTAGTGGAATTAGGCTAAAAATGGCGAAACTCAAATTTTTGAAAAGTTTGACCGGGGGGTTGACTTTTTGATATCGGGATCGAAATCCGATTCTGAAAATAATAATAGGTCTGTTATGTCATTTTTGACTTGTGTACAAAATTTGGGGTCAATCAAATGTGATTTGATAGGTTTCGGCTTTGTTTGTGGAATTTCAAAGTTCATTAGGCTTGAATTGGGGTATGGTTTGTGGTTTTAGCGTTGTTTGAGGTGATTTGATTGTTCGACTAAGTTCGTATGATGTTTTAAGACTTTTTGGTATATTTGGTTGAGGTCCCGAGTTGCTCGGGCATGTTTCTGATGGTATTCTGATTATTTTCCTTCATTTTTGCACTGCTGGTAAAGGCTGATTTTTGCTGTTTCAAACCTTTTTCGCGATCCCGAAGATTGGGACGCGATCGCGTAGGCTTAGTTGGGCAGTGGAGTTTTGTTCTATGTGATCGCGTGGGGTTATACACAACCGTACAGGGTTGACTAGGGGGCTGTTGAGTTTTGTTCTACGTGATCGCGTGAAGAGGGATGCGATTGTGTAGCTCTTGGAATTTGTGACACGCGAACGTGTGAAGAGGGCTGTGATTGCGTAGAGCTAGAATCTTGTGCTTCGCGATCGCGTGAATGTGTCTGCGATCATGTAGGTCCGGAAAGTTATGCATCGCGATCGCGTAGAGTTAATTTCGGCAGTGGAAAGATTGTACTTCACGATCGCGTGTGAATGTTCGCATCACGTAGAGCAAATGTCTGGGCAGAAATTTAAGTTCTGAAAATGGGATTTCATCCCAGTTTCCATTTTTGACGGATTGGAGCTCGGGAAGAGGCGAGGTTCGGGAGTCTGTTAAGGAAAGTAACGGGGTACGTTTTTTTAACTTAATATTGGTTTAATTACGTGAATCCACGGTTGTTTTTAACATTTAATTGGTGAATTAAATTGGAAATTTGTGAAAACCCTCTTGGTTTAATTTGGAGATTTGAGGGTCGAGTTGATGTCAGATTTAAGTAAAATTTATATGGTTGGACTCGTGGTTGAATGGGCGTTCATATTTTGTAACTTTTGTCGGGTTCCGAGACGTGGGTCCCACAGACGATTTTCGAGCTAAATTTCAGGTTTTTATGGAATATTAGCATTTTCTTATGGAATTAATTCCAATAAATTTTATTGACTGAATCGAGTTATTTGTGACTAGATTCGAGGCGTTTGGAGGCCAATTCACGAGGAAAAGACATCGCAGAATAAGAATTTCACGGTTTGAGGTAAGTAACAGTTATAAATCTGGTCCTGAGGGTATGAAACCCCGGATTTTGGTATCATGTGATTACTTTGGAGGTGACGCACATGCTAAGTGACGGGCGTGTGGGCGTGCACCGAGGGGATTGTGACTTGGTTCGTCCTATGGAAACTGTAAAGTTGAATAACTTGTTGTTAGCTATGTTCTCTCTATGTGTTGTGAAAATTGGACTNTGACTGTAAGTCATGTTAGAAATCATGTTTAGGCTATATGTTAATATTGTTGGGACCCACAAAGGTCGTATACATGTTGAACAATCTGCTTAATTGTTGTTTTGTACACAGTCATAGTTTACTTGGTTATTTTATCCCAATCTCTATTGTTCATTATTGATGCATCATATCATTACTGTTTGGGCTGATCTCATGATTGTTCAGAGCCCGAGAGACTGGAGAGATTTATGACTGGGCGAGGCCGAGTGCCTGATTATGAGATATTTTACTATAGCATGTGAGTTGTCCGTGCCGATCCAAATATTATTCTATAGCACATGAGTTGTTCGTGCGGTTCCAGATATTGATACTATAGCACATGAGTTGTCCATGCGGATTATAGCGCTTGGGATGTAGGAGCCCCTCCGGAGTCTGTACACCCCAGTGAGAGTGGGTACCCATTGAGTGTGAGTGTTGAGGGTTGAGAGCCCAGTGAGTGATTGTTGTCGTGAGAGGCTGTAGATGTTTTTCATTGTGGTTGCACTTAGTTGCTATCTGTCATTGTTGTGAAATTTTCTGAAAGATTTTGTATCCGAAATACATGAACTTGAATTATATAGAATTGATTTGACTTAAACCGCTGGATTTGAAAGCATGTCTATTCTTTGGTGGAATTACTGAAAGTGAACAATAAATGTGTATCTCGTCACTCTCTCTCTCACACACACACACACAGAGTTGCACTTTCCATTTCGTCTCATTTGTTACTGTTACCCAGCTCCTCCTTCACTCTTTCTCCACCATCGCACCGATCAATTTTCGAACAAA
>AWOL01S0121458.1:0-13998 GCA_000715115.1 Nicotiana otophora
TGTGGTCGGTATCATCAAGTTGAACGGGGTCGATGTCTTCTATGGTTGATCACGTAGCCTCTACTATTTCGGGATCTCTGATGATGTCCTCTCTTTCGTCACAACTCGACCTCGACCCTGTTAATTGCTATGCCTCTTTTGTTTTGCCCTTTATTTGTTGGGTGGTTGTACAATCCAGGGCAATGCGGTAGCATTCTCTAGATGTACGTTGTTCTCCTTGTATGCTAAATATTCCCCATGGGGTTGAAATTTTGATAACTTGGTACAAGCTAGAAGGGATGGACCTCATGGCATGTATCCAAGGCCAGCCTATTATGGCGTTGTACGTTGTATCCTAGTCTATGATGTGGAATATGGTTTCCAGAGTGACGCCTACGGCCAAGACGGGAAGTGTGATTTCTCCAGATGTTCGTTCAACTGCATTGTTAAAACCTGTTAGCGTGATGCAGCACAGCACTATCTTATCCTCGAGTTTAATTTGTGCAAGTACTCAACGGTGGATAACGCACGCGCCGCTCCCATCATCTACCATAATGCGTCTTAGATCTGTATCTAATATTCATAAAGTGATAACAAGGGCATCATAGTGAGGGAAAACCAAACCGTGGGTATCTAACTTATCGAAGATGATACTTTCTTCGAGTTCGTCATACCGTTCGTGAGTGATCGGCCGTTTGAGCTTGTGGGTTGTGGTGAACTTTACGATGTTGATCGAAGTGTCGCCACCGCCTCCGATGATCATTTGAATGGTACGAATCGGTGAGGGTGGTTTCGGCGGTCCCTAGTGCTGTTCACGTCCTTGGGCAAAGTTGGTCCTTCATCGGTCGCTCAACAATTCTTTGAGGTGTCCTTGGTGAAGCATGTTTACAACCTCCTGCCTTAGGGCGATGCAATCCTCAGTTTTGTGACCTCGCTCTTGGTGGAACTTGTAGAGGGTGTTTGACTTTCTAGTGCTTGGGTCTGACCTCATCTTTTGTGGCCACTTTACTTTTGATCTGAGCTTTTCCAATGCGTAGACTATTTCTGAGGGTGACACACAAAAATTGTGAGAGGATAATAAAGGGGGAATACCTATCTCGTTCCGGTGAGTCCCTGTCTTTGGTCTAGATGGTCCCTCTTCGTGGCGGGAGGGGGGCATGATGGTGCTTCTGATGTATGGCTGATATCTTTCCCGATTGGGTCGTGGAGCTGCGAGATCCCTCCTGGCATCATTTCTTCTATCCTTCCTGGATTCAGTTTGCACCGAGGTCAACCAATGAGTTGGCCCATTCAGGTCATCTTCGTCTGCACGGACCTCGGCACAGTAGGCGTTGTGTATTTCATCCCAAGTTGTTAGAGGATATTTCTTAAGCCAACTTAATAATTTTCTGGTCGCCCTTGAGCCATTCCTGTTTAGCCCATTTTGGAAAGTTGCTACAGCCATTCCTTCTGATACATTCGATAAGGTCATCCTTACTCGGTTGAATCGAGCGAGGAAGTACCTCAATCCTTCTCCGGGCGATTGTTTGATGGCAAATATATCGTTCACTTTTGCCTCCACCTTTTTGGCCCCAACATGGGCCATTACGAACTTGTCGGCCATCTCTTCGAATGTTTTGATGGAACGCGCGGACAATTGTGAATACCAAGTTAATGCTTCTCCGGTGAGGGTCTCGCCGAACTTTTTAAACAAGATGGAGGATACTTGTTCTTTGGCAAGATCATTGCCTTTTACCGCAGTAACATAGTGAGTCACATGATCTTCGGGGTCAGTCGTACNGCGAGGACTTGTGATTTTATTGCCATTCGCGGTTGATATGTGATATCATGCTCGCTTAATTCTATGGCCCATTAGGCCAACCTTCCTGATAGCTCGGGCTTATGCAAAATACTTCTCAAGGGGAAAGTTGTGACTACCGAGATGGGGGGGCACTGGAAGTAGGGTCTAAGCTTTCGTGAAGCTACGACCAAGGCCAGGGCCAATATTTTGAGGTGGGGGTACCTCGTCTAGGCGTCGACTAAGGATTTGCTAATGTAATAGATGGGAGATTACGTACCTTTATCTTCTCGGACAAGGATCGCACTCATTGCCACTTCAGATACGGCGAGTTAGACGAGGAGACTCTCCCCAAGATCCGCTTTGGAAAGCAACGGCGGGGATGACAAGAAAGCCGTTATTGCCTTCAGGGCTTGGGCGCACTCGAAGGTCCACTGGAGGCTGTTGTCCTTTCTGAGTACGCCGAAAACCTTGTGGCATCTGTCGGATGATCGCGAAATGAATCTTGACAGGGCGGCGATGTGGCCAGTCAGACTCTGAACCTGTTTTTTGGTGGTTAAGTGCTCTGGTATTCCTTCTATGGCTTTGATTTTGTCGGGGTTGACCTCGATGCCCCGCTGTGATACTAGGAAACCCAAGAATTTTCCTAAGGTCATGCCGAATGCACACTTTTCAGGATTTAGTTTCATCCTGTATCGCCTGAGTATATCGAAGCCTTCTTTCAAGTAGCCGATGTGATCTTCTTTCCTTTTGGACTTGACCAACATATCGTCTATGTAGATTCCATAGTCTTGCCGAGTTGATCTTTGAAAATTTTGATCACCAACCTTGGTATGTCACCCCTGCATTTTTCAGTCCGAAAGGCATAACTTTGTAGCAGTACGTCCCTTGATGGGTGATGAAGGTGGTCTTCTCCTGATCCTCCTCTTCCATGAGAATCTGATTTTAGACTAAGTAGTCATCTAAGAAGCTTAGAAATTCATGCTCGGCCGTTGCGTCAATGAACTGGTCGATATGGGGTAACGGGAATGAATCTTTGGGGCATGCTTTATTCGAATCTGTAAAGTCTACGCACATTCGCCACTTCCCATTTTTCATTTTCACCATGACCACATTTGCGACCCATTGGGGGTATTTTGACTCCCTGATAGACCATTTTCCAGTAATTTTTTGACCTCTTCGCGGACTGCATCGTTTATTATGGAATTGAACTTCCACCTAACCTGCCTCACCAGGGGGTGGAATGGGTCGACGTTCAACTTGTGTGTGGCGATCTCCTTCGGGATACCTGTCATATCTGCATGGGAAAAAGCAAACAAGTCTGCATTAGCAGTTAAGAATTGATGGAATTTACCTGGTTCTTGAAGCTTGCAACCGATGTAGGCTTTCTTGCTGTGGTCGGTATCATCAAGTTGAACGGGGTCGATGTCTTCTATGGTTGATCACGTAGCCTCTACTATTTCGGGATCTCTGATGATGTCCTCTCTTTCGTCACAACTCGACCTCGACCCTGTTAATTGCTATGCCTCTTTTGTTTTGCCCTTTATTTGTTGGGTGGTTGTACAATCCAGGGCAATGCGGTAGCATTCTCTAGATGTACGTTGTTCTCCTTGTATGCTAAATATTCCCCATGGGGTTGAAATTTTGATAACTTGGTACAAGCTAGAAGGGATGGACCTCATGGCATGTATCCAAGGTCGGCCTATTATGGCGTTGTACGTTGTATCCTGGTCTATGATGTGGAATATGGTTTCCAGAGTGACGCCTACGGCCAGGACGGGAAGTGTGATTTCTCCAGATGTTCGTTCAACTGCATTGTTAAAACCTGTTAGCGTGATGCAGCACAGCACTATCTTATCCTCGAGTTTAATTTGTGCAAGTACTCAACGGTGGATAACGCACGCGCCGCTCCCATCATCTACCATAATGCGTCTTAGATCTGTATCTAATATTCATAAAGTGATAACAAGGGCATCATAGTGAGGGAAAACCAAACCGTGGGTATCTAACTTATCGAAGATGATACTTTCTTCGAGTTCGTCATACCGTTCGTGAGTGATCGGCCGTTTGAGCTTGTGGGTTGTGGTGAACTTTACGATGTTGATCGAAGTGTCGCCACCGCCTCCGATGATCATTTGAATGGTACGAATCGGTGAGGGTGGTTTCGGCGGTCCCTAGTGCTGTTCACGTCCTTGGGCAAAGTTGGTCCTTCATCGGTCGCTCAACAATTCTTTGAGGTGTCCTTGGTGAAGCATGTTTACAACCTCCTGCCTTAGGGCGATGCAATCCTCAGTTTTGTGACCTCGCTCTTGGTGGAACTTGTAGAGGGTGTTTGACTTTCTAGTGCTTGGGTCTGACCTCATCTTTTGTGGCCACTTTACTTTTGATCTGAGCTTTTCCAATGCGTAGACTATTTCTGAGGGTGACACACAAAAATTGTGAGAGGATAATAAAGGGGGCATACCTATCTCGTTCCGGTGAGTCCCTGTCTTTGGTCTAGATGGTCCCTCTTCGTGGCGGGAGGGGGGCATGATGGTGCTTCTGATGTATGGCTGATATCTTTCCCGATTGGGTCGTGGAGCTGCGAGATCCCTCCTGGCATCATTTCTTCTATCCTTCCTGGATTCAGTTTGCACCGAGGTCAACCAATGAGTTGGCCCATTCAGGTCATCTTCGTCTGCACGGACCTCGGCACAGTAGGCGTTGTGTATTTCATCCCAAGTTGTTAGAGGATATTTCTTAAGCCAACTTAATAATTTTCTGGTCGCCCTTGATCCATTCCTGTTTAGCCCGTTTTGGAAAGTTGCTACAGCCATTCCTTCTGATACATTCGATAAGGTCATCCTTACTCGGTTGAATCGAGCCTTCTCCGGGCGATTGTTTGATGGCAAATATATCGTTCACTTTTGCCTCCACCTTTTTGGCCCCAACATGGGCCATTACGAACTTGTCGGCCATCTCTTCGAATGTTTTGATGGAACGCGCGGACAATTGTGAATACCAAGTTAATGCTTCTCCGGTGAGGGTCTCGCCGAACTTTTTAAACAAGATGGAGGATACTTGTTCTTTGGCAAGATCATTGCCTTTTACCGCAGTAACATAGTGAGTCACATGATCTTCGGGGTCAGTCGTACAATCATATATTTTTAGATAAGGCGGCATCTTGAAGGTCTTGGGTATGGCATGCGGGGAAACTTCATCATTGTAGGGTTGCTCAATGAACCGACCAGCATCTCTTTTTGGCAAGAGTTTTGGGGCACCCGGTATTTTGTCGACTCTCTCTTGGTGATCTCGCATTTGGTCCCGAAACATTTTGTTCTCATTTTTCATTTCTTCCATCTTCCTCAGAATGAGTCGTCACCTGCATTATTAACATTGTGAGTGATACCTGTTACTGGAGGGAGAGGGTCGTGCTGCTCGGCCGTTGTCGGTGTAATGCTAGTCTTTGCATTTTCTCTAGCTGCCTCCTGGGCAGGCTTGTCGAGGATGCTGGTTAGTGCGTTTGTTAGCCAAGCCTCGAGTAGTTTTTCACTGCTGGTGGCGCCTCTTCCGTCATGGACGTGGAATCTCCTTTACCGCGGGATATTGTGATACTGCCGTGAGAGAGGGGCGACCCAACTCGCCTGGGGGAAGCGTTGGGCGTTATATCTTCGCTTTCTCTTTCAGAAACCTCATTGATGGTGTTCAAGAGGTTGGTGGTGAGATCGGCCACTACCTTCATCCTTTCTTCTCCATTACCTGCCATGTCAGATCCGTGTGTACAAGGAAAAATGAGCTTTGCTTCTTTTTTTTTGTGAACTGCGCTAATTATAGATCTAGGGGAAACTAAACATTTAACTAGGAAATCCCCACAGACGACGCCAAATTGTTTGACCAAACGTGTAAATATTTGATTAAACTAATTAATTTTATGGAATGAGGGATTAAGCCCAATTGAAAATAATATCCCTGAATTTATAACTAGCTAACACAAATAACGCAGGGTAGTGTTGGTGGGGGATTAAATGCAGTGTACATTCAGTATTTCAAGAGGAGTAATGATGGAAGAATATCAAACAATAAATAACAATAAATGGCATTAACGTAAATAAGGAGAATGATTCACCCAATATCGAATGAGGTGGATGATTCTTCTTTCTGACAATGATGAATAATAAGATAAATCCTAGAATATTGGAACTATTCTGAAAAATCTGGAATAATGGATGGTGGAATCTTATTAAAAAGGTAATGTTTGTATATTTTCTCGAGAGTCTTCTTCTCACAAAGTGCTCTTATCAGAAAGAAAATATTACATACCCTTTCCCCTTCTCTCTTTTTCTATTTATATGGGACATATCCCCAGTCAACCCTAAAGGTACCGGTATATAAAATATTCAGTGGAATATTCCTTTAAATATCCTATTACAAAAACTAGCCGTTAGTACCGGCCTTGGTACTTGATCTCGACCGTTATTGACCGCCTGGCTACGAGCCACGCTATCTACTAGTCGACCTCGGCCACATCACCTTTCATAATACCACTCCATGCTAAATCCTATTGAGGCAGATTTTGACCTATTCAATATGACCACCAAAGACAGGAGCTTTTTATTGTTACACGCATGGCATTGCCCAAGATGGGACTCTGATATTGCATGTGGACAAAATTGTGCGCGAATATCCCTACAAGACTCAAACTTTTGATGGTTTCAAGTTTGATTTTATAGACCATGATCATGTGGAGCTTCGATACTTGCCAGGCAGCCTTGACAATCGTGCATTCTTTAATGGTTCCAATCCCGGCTTTGCTCTCTCGACCACCATGTTCCCGGAATTGAGGCCCAATTCTATTTACTTTACAGATGATCTAACTTATGCTTACATATTTAGGGAGGAGCCTAATTGTGGAGGTCATGATTTGGGGATTTATGACTGTAAAGAAGGAAGCTTTTTATCCTGTTACTACCCTGTCGATGTAGACAAGATACAGAGGATTCTACCAGCTCCTATGTGGTTCACCCGTGATGTTGATGCAACATGCTTGGCATCCACTTTAGGTCTCTCCCTTTAGTTTTAAACTTATTGCGGATCATGTATGCAGCACTGGTGTTGGCTTATTATTAATATTTGTTTTTTAAGTAAACTCTAGGTTTATGTTTATGTAGCTCCAACATCTGTGCTAATTAGTTGATGTCCTAAGCAATTTGATGTCGAGCCAGTTACTTTTCCAGTCCATCTTACTCTTAATTGTTTATCCTGCATCGTCTAAGAATCCTCCTGGTAAGGTTTATGTGACTTAGGCACCTTGTTCTTAGCATAGGTAGCACCTTGTTCATAATTCCATGTGGTGTTCAAGTGTTATTATTTTATTTGTGACAAGCTAATAGTGGATACCATCAAAGTGGTTTGACATGTGATTTGCAATAAAGTTGTTACCAAGAGTAGTACCACCATGTGCGCAACATGACGTCCGATCTCTACCCGATCAGCTAGGCCGCCTTCCCACATATGCCGTGTGGGTTGACTATTCCAATTCATAGTTATTACCAGTTTCATCCCAATTAAGGGGGATAATCAAAATTTCACCAATATTTCAATTTCATCCCAAATAAGGGAAATAATCACAATCCACCCCTACACCGGCACATGTAGTTTCAGGTGTGGGCCTTATGGCCCACCCTTTCTCGGTTTTGCTAATGATGCTCCCAAAAATATTTTTGATTTGATTTGCACACAGAGGTAACATAAATACAATAGTACTCGCCTCTACATCTTTCACATTGTATAAATTCTCATTAGTATTTTCAGTCATTCACAAGGACAATATTTGCTTGGCTTATTTGGCCATTCACAAGATTCTTTATTCCTGGCAAGATGGCCGCATTTCATGTTCCACACTTTGACCTTTTTCAATTTCAAAGATCACCATCAAATATAAACATATAGAATAATCCGGAAATCACAACTTTAAGTTCATTAGAAATGAACAATTTAAGCACAATAGATTTCTTTCCGAGAAATGGAGTAAAATAATTGACAATTGATGCGCAAGTTAAAATCATCAATTAGTAACACACCATTTATTCTTGAAATACTTTTCCTCAAAAAGGGCAATACACAATTTCCACTCACGAATATATAAGAACTCAAATACATTGAAAATACTCACAAAGCATAGTATTTGTTAAAACAGCCACATATGGCATGACTTGAGTACAAAAGCTTTTAGACAATTCTATTTTCGAAGTCATTTTAAAATAGTTGAGTCGAGGCTCATTTCATATTCTTTATCACATCATCTCACTTCATTAGCACCATTGGCCACAAGTATAACTTTCACTCTTGGCACGTTGGCCACACTTTATATCCCCAATTCACCTATTTTACTTCCAAGCATCTTTATTGATTATCAACAATAAGACATTTCCAATCACTTTAGGTACACATATGAGCAATTAAGAGTCTTAAGCATATTGTGTTTTCTCACACAATTTGGCATCATAACCTTCATTGGAAATATAACTCAAAGACATAGTATTTTAATACACATATCATTCTTGAACACATTCCCAAAAGATAACATAATGTGATAGGAATATTTGAAACACATTTTGAATACATAATTCTCGACACTTTGCTTATTCGGGACAATCGAATTTATTGGGGATAACCTGGAACATAGAATAAGGAACTTGGGACAACCATACTTGGAACTTACGAGAACATCATGGAATTCAATTCTAAGAGAGAAAGTTTAGCCAACATACCTCGCTTTGAGCTTTTCTTAAATTACTACAACATTTCGAAAATTCTAGCAAACCCAATCTATTTTGAGACATAACAAAAATTGAACCATAATTAGGAAGATATTCATGGTCTCGGCTCATTTGAGCATTTTATCAAACACTAGGTATGCAAATTTAACTACAAGATTCTTATACAAGATTTTCTTCACTCCACAACCCAATCTTTACTTATTTTAGCTCAACAATTTTCCCACAAATCTTATTGGTACAAGCATGTATAATTAATACTCTTACACCCAAGAATCATACGTCAAATCACTCATCTTTTACCCCAAACTCGAAATTGAAGACTAGGAATTTGAATCTTACCTCTTGAGTGAAGATCTTGTCAGATTTCCTTATTGGATTTCAAGGCTTGAACAAGATCTTGATGAACAAAATACTTCATCTACTTTCTCTCTCTAGAACACTCTCACTTCTCTCTAAAATATCAGGTTTTAGCTCAAGAAATGACTTAACCCCTCTCTCTACCCAGCCTTGGGGTTATTTAATGGGCTCCTACGTGCGCGGCCGCACACCTGAACAAGTGGCCGCACATCTAGCCGCGCACATGAGTCAGAAACTCTCAAATATGCACGGCCGCGCATCTAGGCGCGCATATAATACAAGTCCAGTAAAATGGCCATAACATTCTGTATACATATCCAAATGCCAAACGGTTTGATGCGTTGGAAACTAGACTAAAAGGGCTTTAATTTGATAGGTAAATCACCACCTAAGTCATTATGTTGTGGGATTTCTATTTATTTGAAATCGGGTCTTGTGCCAATTGAAATATCCTTTACACTTAATGTGTCCAACTTGTTCCACACAAGTTTTTGCCATTCACAAAACTCCTTAATATGTTCCAACACGCCTTAAACATATATTTTAATATTAAAATGATGTGGTTCTATCCCATGGGTCTCCTTTAATACTCAAATACGTTATTCCCAAATACCGCTGGCGCACTTTAAAATCTTAAATCATTAGAAAACTTTTACGGGACCTTACAATAACATAGACCTACTCGAGGCCTCAAATCACACATAACAACATCGAAACAACGAATTCCACCTCAAATCAATCTTAAATGAACTTTAAACTTTTAACTTTTAACTTTCAAAACTCGCGCTGAAATATAGCAAATCAACTCGGAATGAACTCAAATTTTGCACACAAGTCCCAAATCACATAACGAAACTAGTCCAATTCTTGAAACCACAATCCGAACCCGATATCATCAAAGTCAACTCCCGGTCAAACTTGTGAACTTTCCAAGCCTTCAAATTTTCAACTTTCGCCAATTAGTGTTGAATCCTTCTAGAAATATCCCAATGCAAATCTGAAAATACGCCCAAGTTTAAAACCACCATACGGACCTAACGAAACCATCAAAACTCCATTCTGGGGTCAAATTCACAAAAGTCAAACTTAGTCAACTCTTCCAACTTAAAGGTTCAACAATGAAATTCATTCTTCCAAATCGATTCTGAATAACCCGAAAATCAAAACTGACGATTCACACAAGTCATAATATATCATACGGAGCTATTCATTCCTTCAAACCACCGATCGAAGTATAAATGCTCAAAATGATCAGTCGAGTCATTACACATCGTCACGAATAGCTTCTCCTCTTATTCTACCATCTCCACAAACAGATATTTCTCATGTACTATCATATCCTTTGACCACATGGCTATATCTAATTTGTGGGGTTTTCAAACTACCTTTCTCTATCTTAAGGGCATACCCAAAGGTCTTAAGACTGTCACTCCATCCAACCCTTTATTTAGGCTATCTATTATCATGTCTCTTTATCTGATAAAATAATAAGATTTTGGATGTAAGCCTCCCTCTTTTCAGCCTTTGTAGGGTAAAGAAAATGGCACACCATCTGGGAAGGAAACAAAAAGATTTATAAGCATAGATATTAAAGGCATGCTTGAAACATCCATTAGATATTTAAAACACTTTCTATAAAATGTTTCAAGCATTTACAGGATGTTTGAATGAAAGATACACCATAATGAGTCGTACCAGATCATCTTTAATCTAAAATAGATCAGGCCTGTCTTTTTCTACTTTTTCAAATAATCACCTCTTCATCCTCGGCAAAGTCCTCTCTTTTGGATAATATTTTGGCCGTAATTGAGGTAAGGCTTCAAACGCCCAAGCCTACATTGTGTGATCAAACAGTATATAGAAGGTTATATAAATAAAACAAAAGTAAAAATAATAAACAAGATTTATATAGTTACCATGAAAGTCTAAGGAAATCTGTAGAGGTTAATAAGAGTCACTCTTTGATTATTGACGCTCTTTCTTATCTTTCATAATATAATCAACAGACAAGTGAAAAATATTTTTGCCCCATGGATAAATGTAGAAAGCCTCTTTTGTGGAGGCCAGTCTGACTGTATCTTCAGACACACCACAGTTCAGATCCTTTGCCAACAAAATGTAGTGAACTAACCAAATCAAGCATAGTGTATATTTATGTTTTAAAATATTTTTGGATTTGGATTTGATTAAGTCAAACACTAGTTTACCAGTCACATATCTCTTTCCTTTGGTATAAGTTTTGATAAATCTTCACCATCAAGAAAGTACTTTTCAATCTTCAAATTAGGGTAAGAATGTCTACAGTTGAGTTCGATCGTTATGGCAAACTCACAAAGGCCAAAGCGGACTGGTAATCTTTTATAATTAACCCATAAATCCTGGGTCTTCTCCCACAATACTCTACAGCAATATAGATGCCTTAAACATTGGCCTCTGAGGCACATCTAAAAGTGCCTGAAAGGACTAGTCCTAAACTTATTTTCAAGGCCCTCATCCTGCTACAACCTTTTGAACTCACCCATACTTGTTAATCCTAATGAGAATCTTACTGTGATCTTCTTGATGAAGGTCTCATTATCATCCAAAAATATCTTGAACTTGAACGGTGGAAGTTCCGACCAAAGCCTTAAGATTTCAACCTCGCAACTATCAAACTCATCTTTAGGCATCTCAATCTTTGTATGATTTTAAAATGTTGATTAATAATAGGCACAAGAATAATGAATTTAATAATTATTAAAATCTCTTTCCAACTTTTTTTAGTGAAACATCCTACGAAATATTTCAAACATCCAGATAGATAATTTATACATCCAACTAGATGTTTTAAACTTCCAAGGAGAATTTCAAACATCCAGATAGATGTTTCAAACATCCAGAGAGATGTTTTAAACATATTGAGCTTACCTTAACACATTGAGAAGGTGCATTTTCATTCTTTTTCTTTTTTCTTCTTCCTGCCTCTGCCTCTTCTTCTTCTTCTCTTGAAGCTTCTTCTTCTCTTAGTTTCAACATAAGATTTTCATCTCCAGAGGTCTCCTCTTCTATTTCTTCTCCTTCAACAGTTACTATTTCCTCTTATGATTCTTCATCATCAATATTTGTATCCTCTTTTCTTTCTTCTCCTTCAACGACCGTTGTCTCCTCTTTTGATTTTTCATCATCAACTTCTGTCTCCTCTTCTATTTCTTTCTCTATTTCCTTTTCTCTTTATCCACTTCTTTTTCTTTCTCCTTATCCTCTTCTTTCTTCTTTCCTCTTCTTTTTCTTTTTCATTATCC
This sequence comes from Nicotiana otophora, assembly GCA_000715115.1. Lineage (NCBI taxonomy): Eukaryota > Viridiplantae > Streptophyta > Magnoliopsida > Solanales > Solanaceae > Nicotiana > Nicotiana otophora. The sequence goes on from AWOL01S0121458.1 coordinate 12,153, forward strand.
TCTTCTTTCTCTTTTTTCCTCTTCTCCAGCATTCTCTCCTTTACTACTTCAGTAGTAGTGTCTCCTTCTACCTCCTTCTACCTGATTATTCTGTCCTCTTACTACTACACCGGAAGAGGTGTAACTTCTACTTCAGCTATAATAAGAATTGATTGTTGTATCTCATTTTCCTATGATGTCCTAATTTGTTTTGCTAGGTTTTTTAGAAGGAGAGTCACCTCTTCCTCTTCCTCTTTCTCCTTTGTTTGGTACACATTCCTTTATCATTTTATCTACATACTCAAACAAGTAACAACCATCAACAAGTAAACAAATAATTTACTCCTAACACATAAAACATTAACGCTATAAATAATCAGGTATCCTTTGGTGAAACGTCTTTTGGATTATTAAACATCCTTACAGTTGTTTGAAACATCTTATATGAAGCTTCAAACATCTAATTAGATGTTTGAAACATCTCTGAAGATATTTTACAATCAATGAGTTATTTAAAAGAAGGATATTTCAACCATATTTAAGATGTTTCAAGTATTCCAATGAGATGTTTGAAATATCAGCGCAAAATGCCACTAACCAAACTCAGAAAAATATTGCAATAATTGCACAACATATAACAACAACAATAACAACATAGATGTTTAACAATCTCTTAAGATGTTTCAAAAATTCAAATGAGATGTTTGAAACAAATGGGTAAAAATTGTTCTACAGATCCAAACATGGAGCAATATAGACATTTTAACATCACAACAACTAGATTTCTAGGTCTGTGGAACAACCTCATCAACAACATATAAATACCAAATTTTCAGTCAAAAATATCAACTACACGACAGCTCTAAAATTTAGGCACGAAACTACACAACGACATGAAGATACAAAAGCACCAAGAAAAATAAAAGAATCTATAGAAGTTGAAATAACAAGTGTAGGGCTCATCAATGGGGTAGAAAAATTAAAAAATATTACCTTGATGATGGAATTTCGAAAGTTTTGAACGAAGTTGAGTAGAAATGGAGCCGATATTTGGAGCCCCAAATCATGAGATAACTGATTTTGGAGGTTGAGTTTGAGAGAAAGGGGGAGGAAGATCATGAAAAATAAAGAAAGATAAAATAGAGAATGGGATAGATGGGGAACTATTTTGGCTGATGGGTTAACTTATTTTTTAGTTTTTTAAATTTTACCCCAAAATTTTTTTATTTTTTAATTTGGCCCCCAACCATTCAATAGTCCTAGGACCATTTTTGTAATTTTCTATTTACGGTTTTTTATTGCGCATGTTGCGGCATTCACACACGTTACTATGTTACATTGTTGCTAACATTCTTTGCTACTTGGTGCTTTATTTTCATTGTTTCTTAAGCCGAGAATCTATCGGAAACAACCTCTCTATCTCTATGAGGTAGGGATAAGGTCTGCCTACACACTACCCTCCCTAGACCCCACTTATAGGATCAAATTGGGTTTGTTGTTGTTGTTGTTTGCCCCCGACCACCCTTGATTAACCAACCTTTTGTCGTTTGGATATAAGAATTATGAAATTCCGGAAAAAAAGTAAACAAAAAATTTTAAGTGAAAATGGTATTTGAAAATTAGAGTTGTGTTTGGACATGAATACAATTTGGATATGTTTTTGAATTTTTTTTAAGGACCCGTTTGTCCATAATTTATTTTTTTATTATTTTCTTTTTCAAAAATGTGTTTGTCCAAGAAATTTTGCAAGAGTTTTTCAAAAAAAAAATTCTCCACTCACAAAATTGCAATAATTTTTCAAGTGAAATGCATGTCCAAACATAATTTCAAATTCCAAATACTTTTTCAACTTATCTTCAAATGCTGC
>AWOL01S0121462.1:5008-30339 GCA_000715115.1 Nicotiana otophora
TTGTGTCAAAGTAATTAAAACTATATTCTCTCTCTTACACACATAATTCCACCGGTTATGTTGACAAGTGTTATTAAATGATGTCGAACAAATCATTTTCACTAATTCACTAAAATCATGAGGACTTATCTTATATCTATTGACAATAAAAATAAAGTTTTATTCAATCCGTGCAATTTAACATACTGTAAATTTAGACTTGTCTTATTTTTTAAGTTATCACTGATAATGACATTTACATTTTTGTCACCTTCAAAATGACTTGATATTATAAATATTTTTACGCTATTAGTATATACTAGTACAGTATGAAGCGTCAATAACATTTTGGTTAATTTTGGTCAGGAACTGCCGGAATTTCAAAGAGCAGATGCAGTGAGCAGTATGGTATATGAAGCCAATGCAAGAGTGAGGGATCCTGTCTATGGCTGTGCAGGAGCAATTTGTCATCTACAAAAGCAAGTGAATGAGCTCCAAGTACAATTGGCTAAGGCACAAGCTGAGATTGTCAACATGCAATGTGAACAAGCAAACCTTATGGCCCTTATTTGCATGGAAATGACACAATCTCCACAAGCATCACCACAACATTATTCCTTGGGCCATCTCACTAATATAACATATGGTAGTTCACAAAGCAACATGACCTTCCTTGATGATAACAGTTTTGGATCTTTTTCAGAGACTCTTTGGACATGATTAATGAAACACCACGGTCGGCTTATATATATATATATATATATATATATTTGAATGAAAATATCGTGTCATCGAGCGGAGCCTGGAAGAAGATATGTTCATCTGATTGAAGCTGTAATATCTGTACTGTCAAATTAGAGGGTTCTAATTGACCCCTAGTTGAGGATTTTCACCAAGTTAATGTTAAGGGAACAGTGAAAATTTTACCTAAATAAAGTTTATGTAACTTATTTTAGTGGAACCAAAACTAAAATGTCATATAGTATGAATCAGATCTTTAAGATTTGAGTCTATGTTAGATAAATAATTTTCTTTATTTTCTAATGGATATGAATTATGATAAAGCAAATTAAGTTGACGGGCCCTGCTCCCGCCATAGTTGATAATGACAAGATGTTATTACTCTAATGTTTTTTTTTTTTCTTTTCTTCTAATATGAGCTAGTCCTTTCCTAGTGCTCAATATTGAATCTAATATAATTAGGCCAAACTCTTTGGTCACCTAATGATTTTACTACGAAATATCAAAAGTTGATTCATTTGACTATTATCTTCGCCACTATTCCATGTGAATTCCCTTTCAAATGAAGGCTTTTGACTCTCTAGTCTTTGGTCCTGACTGCTTTAAATTTCAAATCTACTGTCCCTATCCAGTTTCCAGACATGAAATGCTTGCTCCCGTCTCATGAGTTACCCAACAATGTCTTTTCACACACAACCTGTGTTGGGCGCGTCTGCAAAGCCATTTTTCCTCTTATGGAAAAAGAATTCTTGAAGATTTGTTAAACAACTTATTTAGAATTATGATATCCTTTTTCTTATGTTTCCTTAGGCCCAATTGTAGTTTGAAGAGAAAAAGGATATAGTGATACTAGATGGTGTGCCCATGCTGTGTACTGTACGCAAATGACACTCGAAAAATAACAACAATATTACAATAATATTACTTGTGAGCAGAATTACACGAATTGGCTTGAGTCGTACTAGGCACTGTCCTAAGAAACCATTTCAGCAATGTAAAATATTTTCCCAGGATTAAGCAAGCCTACCTCCATTTATTTAGAGGATACATGAATCAGCAAAATTAAATAATACAAGTAAGTTTGGAATGATGAAATAAACACAGGTTATAAAAGAAATTGGAACACACAAAAAGCTAGGCGTAATTGAGAATGAGAAAGCTTGTAGTGATGATTACTAATCATTAGCAATCATGAGAGAACAAAATATTTGTTGGTGTCTTCAGATTGCATAGGAAGTGAGTATTTATAGTTGTAAGAATTGTGTAAGAAAATGACAAGTGTTTATCTACTTGTCAAAAACTTTCCATGCAAAGAGATATTTGGTACTGGCTCTATACACTTGACCATAGCATCAAGGAGATCAAGCCACATAACTATTTACATAGCCACTTGTCCACTAAAATATTGAAATACTACCACAGCCCCACTGGTTCAAAATAAAATTGTACAAATAAAAGTAATGGATAGAAGAGTAAAACTTGTTTGATTTGCATAGTCTAAATGTAATAGGTTTGGTGTCTTCTGAACTATGAACCCAACTTAGACCAATAAAATTTAACTTATTCAATTACTAGTGAAATATAATATTTCTATGAACCAATAATTCTTATTGCCAGTCAGAGATTTTATCAATCACATTTCAACCCTCACAATTTTGTTGTTCAACGTGGTTTCCGCCCAATAGGCCATGCGCGTGCCTTGTTATTCATGAGAGCTCTAGAGACTAAGCCAAAATCTCATGAGAGCGACCTACTCCACTCACATATAGGTGAATTCATCAAGTGTATACCGCTTTTAAATACACCATCCATGAGGAATATGAATTTATTAAGAGTTATACCTCAGCCTCTCAATTAGTAGCAGTCAAACACTATATTTTAGTATTTTAGTGTCAATATTGACTTGTTATTACTCAACATAGATTGGCTTACTATCTCTATTGACAACATGTCGCCCTTAACCCCATTTCTTTTGAGGGTTGAAGAAATAATTTTCTTCCCACAAGTTTAGTTAGAGGATCGATCAAATTTACTTCCGACATCAGATAATCAATGGAAATTATTCCATCTCTCAGCAGCTGCTTTATGACATAATGTCTCAATTTCATGTGTCTACTTTTATAATTATAAGATCTATTCTTTGCTATAGCTATTGTCGCTTGAAAATCACAATGTATAGACACATGAGGCAATACGTCCTTTATTAAAGGGATATTAGCTAAGAAGTTTTTTAGCTACTCAGCCTTAGAACCAGATAACTCCAGAGCTACAAACTCTGTTTTCATAGTCGATCTAGCTATGATCGTCTGTTTAGCTTATTTCACGATATTGCACCACCACCAAGGGTGAATACATAGCCACTAGTGGATTTGGTCTCATCTGATTCAGAGATCCAGTTTGCATCATTGTACCCATCTAAAATATAAGAAAATCCACTATATAGGATACCATAATTCATGGTTCCTCTCAAATATTTTATTGGTCTAACTAATGCAGACCAATGCTCTCTATTAGGATTATGAGTATATGTACTCAGTCTACACACAACATAGGCTATATCCGGCCTTATAAAATTCATTAAATGCATCAGACTCCAACAATTTAAGCATATTTAGACTGAGCAATTGGGTCACCATTATTCTTTTTCAACTGAGAGTTTGCATCAAAAGAAGTGCTTACAAGTGTGATATTAAAATATTCAAAATTTTGTAGAAGTCTCTCAACATAATGTTCTTTTGATAACATTATGCCATCTTCACTACTTATAACTTTAACTCCCAATATTTTAATTACTTCAACCAGATCTTTCATATCAAAATTCGCAGATAGAAATAATTTAGTACTTTGCACAATATTTAAATTTATACCAAATACAAGCATGTCATCAACATATAGACATACTATCACATAATCATAGTCTACCACTTTAGTATAAACATATTTACCCTCCTCCACTGAAGAAAGATTGTCTATCAGTAAGATTTATTCATATTTCTCATACCACTGCTTAGGAGCTTGTTTAAGGCCATAAAGAGATTTAATTAATTTACAAACTTTATTTTCTTGTCCGGGAATGACATAGCCTTCAGGTTGAACCATATAAAATTCTTCTTCTAAATCACCATTTAGAAAAGCAGTTTTGACATCCATTTGGTGGATAAAAAGCTTATGAATTGAAGCTAAGGCAATTAAACCTGAATACAATAAATTCTAGTCAGTGGTGCAAATGTATCAAAATAATCTATATTTTGTCTTTGAAAAAATCCGTTTGCTACTAACCGGGCTTTATATTTATCAAAAGATCCATCTGGATTAAATTTCTTTTTGAAAATCTATTTACAACCAATATGTATTGCACCAGGAGGTAAATGAGTTAAAATCCATGTATTATTTTTCATGATAGAATAAATTTAAAGTTTTATTAACGCTTTCCAATAATCAACATTAGAAGAAGATATAGCTTCAAAATAATTTGATGGTTCAGTATTGAGACTTGTTGGTGTGATTGGACGGTGTCCCGGAGGCCTCGGGTATGTTTCGGGATGGTTTCGGACCATGATTGGATTATTTTGTTGTTGTTGGTTGCTCATTCTGGTTTTGTTCTTCGTGAACGCGGAGGGAAGATCGCGTTCGCGAAAAAGGAATTGAGCTGAGGATTGTTTGTTCATTGCATTCACGACAAGGGTTTCACGTTCGCGAAGAGGAAGCTGGCCTAGAGATTATGGCCTTCACATTCATGTAAAGGGTATCGTGTTCGCAAAGGGTCTCCTGCTAGAGCATCACATTCGCGATGAAGGGTCGCATAGGTAGTATATAAGTTTGCAAAATCGGGGTTGGTTCATTTTATCTCAATTCGTCCATGGGAGCTGGTCTTGGAGCGATTGTGAAGTGTCATTTTCATTATCTATCATGTGGTAAGTGATTCCTACCCATTGTGAGTTAAATATATGAGTTATAATGGGTTTAAACAAAAACAATGGTAAAGATTACGGGATTGTTTGAAGAAAACCTAGAAATGATAATTTTGGATTTTGACCCCAAAATTGGACATGGAATTAAGACTTGTTTGTTTGTGGTATATTGTTCTATCCGTTTATTCATGGTTACGGTCATGTGCTTCGCGTGATTGCTATTGATGTATATGTGTTTGGTGAGCATGAGAATTTGAGCAATGAGTAATCTATGTAGACCAGTATATTTCGATCGAGTTACGTGATCGCAACAGAGTCATGTTGGGATGTGATGTTTTGCATTTATTTCGTGTGTCTTGTTTCTCCTCTATGAAATGGATTCGTAGCATTGCGCTTTGTGATGGTATCTATTGAACTTGTAGGACGGTTCTCTCATTTGGTTCTCCTTCCATCATTAGCAACATTTAAGTTATTGCTTATTTGGTGCACAGATTGCATGGTATGTAGTTGTAGGTGTCATTGGTGTATCCTGTTAGTTGAGTAGATTACACTACGTAAATTGAGATTTTTGGACCTGGAATTAGTCTATCGGATTTGGTTAAGTTAAGTTGGAAGGTTTGGTTGTTGGGTTCAGACTTACTGTTAGTCTCGTGAGCTAGTTTTTGACTCTACTAGAGTTGTCGAAGGCATAGAAAAGCACTGGGTTTTCTGTACTTGGCTTATCATTGGGCCTATAGTTGTCTTATTCTGTAACTATTCATATTTGATTTGTATCATTTCATCCTGGTTGTAATAACTTGTAATAACGAATGATGGGGAAGTTAAAAAAAAGGGGCTGAGGTATTCTAATATTTGCATGAAATAGTAGAAACCATGCTTATAGGATCTACGTTCTTTATGTGCTATTTTGTTAAACTTGCTTTATTTTTGCACATCAATAGAATCATGTCTATGGGAATCACGTACACACTTCACTTAACTTGTTAAAATATGTCGACTCAAGTAATTGTTGTACTGTTTCCATTCAACACTTAGACAACATGTCTGTAGGATGAATAACACATGATTGTTACTGCCCATTTAGATACCGTGTCTATAGGTTTTTAATTAATCGATCAATTAATTATTTCTATTGCTTTTAGCACGCTGCTCCTTTAGATATCATAACTATAGGAGTCTAATCAATTAATCAGTAATTTTGTTATTATCATAGTTAGACGACATGCCTGTAGGGATAATTATATAAAATATAGCTCAATTGTTAGAAAACATGCCTATAGGACATTGACGTTTGCCTAAGAAGCATGTTTATAAAATCAGTACTAGTAATGTGGTAACTCGTATCGCTTCACTGCCTTATCGCATAAACAATTAGAAATCATGTCTACAGGACTTGCGATGCTTTAGCTGGCCTATAAGCTGCAGTACTGTCTGGATAATATTAATCAGAATCACATATGAACCATTCCTATTGGATTTAACTACCCAAATATGTTTTAATTCTGGATTCGAGTACCGCATAACCAGAAATCTAATCGCGTGCTTTTGTGCTTACATGTGGAGGTAAACTTGAGTCCTTAATTATCTTTATGTGAAATCCTATATGTTTTGAATGTCGCCTAGTTTTATCATTTTGATCAACCTAAGCTGAGTCTAGAACCACCCAATAGTAGATCCAAAGCCTCCTGGACCATAGGCATGGGACGAGCAGTGCACGCATAGGATACATTTTAGAATTGAACTAGAGCGCGTTTAAGTAACATCTTCAACAGAGTAATTAGATAGCTGGGGATGATAGTCTGTGTCCGTTGAATAATATAAGCAACCCCCTACCATAAGGGAGTTGCGAAGTATTATTTATGTTGCACGGGAAGATCCTTTAGGCTAAAAAATTTAGGATCCCCCTTTCTTTATATACTTATTATTTACACTTAGTCACCTAACATAGACCAATGTAGTTGTATCCTTATCATCATTAAAGATGTGTACCGATTCTCATGTGTTATGATAAGACTCTTCGATTTCTATATCTCCATTCGTTTATTTGATCACCTATCCTAATCACATAATCCACATAGTTTAAAATTTGGTCGGGACCCACAGTTATGGATCTCGAGGAGCGTCTAACACCTTTTGTTTGAGGTAGTTTGAGCCATTACCCGATCTTTGGTGACACGGACTAGTCAAACAAAGTTATTTGTAAATAGGTGCCCTAACGCACCTTAAAAATCGTTAGGTGGCGACTCTTCTTTTTTAATACCTCTCTTTAAAAGAGTTGTCATACGTCGAGGTCCGATTTCACTAGAAAATAGAGCGCGACAGCGGGGCATTAGTGGGAAAATCCAGAGAGCTAAGTTCTGACAGACAACAGGAAATTGCACAGGCGCGGCGCACCACGTGCGGCAGTGGAGATTTCTCAGAGTATGGACAAACTTAGATTTTTGATGTCCAGACTTGGTCCTAGACCTCTGAATACGATCCCAACTTAATCCTTTGGTCTTTTACTAAGACTTCAAATCTCCAAAACACTCGAATTCATTTTGTAACATCTACATCGCTCGAAATCACTCCTACAAGGCATAAAATACACAATAAGTGCAAAATACTATCAATTAAAGCTCAAACATGAATAAAGTGCAGTAAATTAGAGTGAACAAGCGACTAAAATACGCAATTATAGCCTACCATCATATACTGGCTAATCACCTGTACAATTCATAATTCCAACAAGTACAAAACAATAATATGATTAAGTCATTAATCACAGATAAAACCACGGTGGTGCCGCAATAACTTAACATACTCTGCTCAGTCAACAATCCAATATATAAGGATTATATGCAAATAAATCAGGTAAACAACCAAGGAAATTGCAACTAAAGATGAAATGCAATAACCAAATCAAATACTCGTCAGTCTTTCCTCAAAGTCTCAATAATTGAACCAAACTACTGATCAGCTTTCCTCATACCGCGTGTAGACCTTCAAGAGAGAAACGTGAGAGTGTGACCTTAGGGGGATGAATCCATATCCACACACTTCACGGATAACTCACGTGTTGCATGGACAACTCACGTGCCAATGATATATCAATTGCATGGACAACTCACGTGTTGTAAAGACAACTCACAATCCAATAACATCAATATTTCGAATCTGTACGGATAACTCACGTGTTGCACGATCAACTCAGGTGCCAATATTAGAAATATTTCATATCCGCACGAACAAATAACGTGCCAATAGTAATAATATCTCAGATCCGCACGGACAATTCACATGCTATCACATCTCAACCGCACGGGCCACTCACATGCCAATAATCACATCCGAACAGATAACTCACGTGCTACCAATCTAATCTACACACGCAGAAGGAAAATATACAATCTTACATGTACTTGATATATGAATATCAATTTCTTAATCCATGATTGGTACAAGTGACATGGTAAAGTGTGTGCATGTGTACAAATTGGTATAATCATGAAGGTAGTAATTTTCAGGTTCAACCAGGAGATTAACCGTTACGTAACCTCAAACATGGTACAAATAGCTCAGAAAAGGGGTACAAATAGGAGAAACATCACAACATAAAGGTTAGCAATTAACGTAAGGCATACTATAGCCTAAGCACTACCTCGAGCATGAATAATACCCGGGTGCACACACATGGACTCAACCCCATACATGTGTGCCACTCATAGCACATAACTATCACAAATAACTCAGGAAACCAGTGCCTCACCAAGTTTAGGTAAGATACTTACCTCAAACAAGCCAAATAAATACTCTAAGAACCCCTTCCCATGTGTATCAACCTCCGGATGGATTGAATCTAGCCTAAATAACTTAATGATATCAAATAAGTCATAGGAAACAAGCCCAAAAAATAAAGCTAAGATCTTGGTTTAATTATGCAAAGTCAACCCTAGACTCGCACTCGGAACCCGACAAAACCCACAAATTTCAAAAACCCATTCGAATACGAGTCCAACCATACAAGTTTCATCTATTTCCGACTCTGAATCAATGTTCAAAACTCAATTATTCACTTTAGAGATGTTTTTGACTAAATTACCAATTTTTCTTTTAGATTCACCAACCAAATGTCAAAATTAAAGATAGAATAATGAACAATAATAAAAACAAGTCAAGAACACTTATCCCAATCCAAGTGGAGAAAATTGCCTAAACAATCGCCCAAATTCGAGCTCCCAATATCAAAATATGATAAAATGAGTAAAACCTTCAAATATGATATCTTATATACAGTGCCCAGCAGTATCGTACGCGATCGCGGTTGTACCCTCACGATCGCGAAGCTAAAATTGCTTCCAGGCCAATAAAGAATCGCAAACGCGACTCCTTCCTGGCGAACACAAAGGACCACACTGCATAGGCCTTCGCGAACGCGGCCCAACCCACGCGAACGTGTTAGCCAAAACCCGGTCTAACCACAAAGCTTCACGAACGCGTCCTCTTCATCGCGAACGGCAATGAACAAACACCAGGGACCCCAAACCTTCAATGCGAACATGACATACTGATCGTGAACGCGAAGAACAACATCCCACTAGAACATCAGCTAACTCAAAGTGATCCAAAATTATTCGAAGCCACCCGAAACTCATCCGAGCTCCTCGGGACCCCGTACGAACATCCCAATAAGTCCCAAAATATAACACGGACCTACTCGAGGCCTCAAATCACACATAATAATATTAAAATCACGAATCATGCCTCAAATCAAGCTTAATAAACTATTTCAAATTTCTAAATATCAAACTTATACCGAACACGTCTAAAAAACTCGGAATCAATTCAAATTTTTCACATAAGTTTTGAATGACATAATAAATCTATTCCAACTCCGGGAAAAATAATCCAAACCCCATAACATCGAAGTCAACTCCCGATCAAACCTATGATCTTTCCAAACTTTTAAATTGCCGACCTTCGCCAATTAGAATCAAACCTTCTAGAAATATCCAAATGTAAATTCGGACATACGTCCAAATCCAAAATCACTATCCAGACCTAATGGAACCATAAAGACTCGGATCCGAGATCAAATTCACAAAATTCAAGCTTGGTCAACTCTTCCAACTTAAAACTTCCTACTTAAGATATATTCTACTAAATAAATCCCCAACCACTCAAAAACCAAAATCGACGCAAGTCATAATACCTCATATGAAGCTACTCAAGACCTCAAATAACCGAACGAAATATAAATGCTCAAAATGACTGATCGGGTCGTTACATTCTCCATCACTTAAACATACGTTCGTCCTCGAACGTGCCAAGAGTAATTCCAAAGCCATCAAAATACTATATAACATATCGTACCCATACCCATAAGTGATCCCACATCACCCAATCCATAGGCCTGTCAACACCACCCAACCGAAGATTCATACTTCAATCTTTGTTCACAAATCTTAGAATCCAATCTCCAATATCTGAAATCCATTATAAGGCTCGATTCTCGCATCTACCTTAATAGAATAGTTTTGGCATAAAGAATGACAATATAAGTTCATAACAAGTGAACGAGTAGCATGTGCAACATTAATAGAATTGAGGAGACATATCACTTAGATCAACATGGCAAGCATACATGCTTCATTTTCAGAACAACAAGATTATAGTAAATCACAAATTAGCCTAAAAGAGACTCAAAACTAGGAATTTAAGGCATAAATGTCTAACAAAGTTATAGTCAGAGAATGGCAAGTAGGCATGGTTTATAACAGTTGATAAGAATCATAATCACAAAGATTTCTAAGTCCAAAGATCATGGTAGGAAGATATGTCAATATTAAGGTTATAGGATAGACAAACTTCAGGATTTACGCAAGTCGTAATGATAAAACCAAGTGTATCGGGGTTTAGCTGGAAACCTGGACAATACTGAAGAACGCAGGATTGACCAAATACCAAATTAGAAATATGTTAGGCTAAAACATTGAGACAGTAATGGACACATAAGGTTTATGTAAGCATAAGAGCAGTAGAACATGCATAAAGGATTCATTAGAATGAAATTCACTCAAACAAATTCTGGGCAGGGGATAACATGCTTAAGAATGTAGGAATCCAAGGCAAGGCATGAGGAAAGACTTTTGAAGAGCAGCTAGTAATCAGAATAGAATAACAAGCAAAGAATAATCATAAATCATTCAATTACGCACATATAACAGGCACAAAACTCATAATTCAAGTAGGTTTAGACACTAAAAGAAAAACACATGGGTGTAGGATAATGATAAGACAAACATGAATACGAACAGAGACAAGCTATATCATATTGGTTCACAAAGAACTGATTGACATAGATGCATGCAAAAGAGAGTAAAATAGCAAGAGTCTCATTACTCACCAGTTTGCAGAATTAACGAGCTAGTAAGGTAGAGTTTAACAACCAACAACTTGCTTATCAGTAACACGGAAAGAACAACAGAAACCTCCAAAATTTTCAGTGCGTCAGAGTTCCCAAGGGCTTCCGGTGAACCCCGAGCAGTGCTCGCACCGAAAGCGGTCGAATAATTGAATTTTGGTGGCCTTGACTTCCAACCGGCCAAGATCTCAATTTCAGAATGATATAGGTCTTAGTGAGATTAATAATATAGTGCTTAAGGTCTGTCTTAGGGAATTTGGGGAAGGGTTTATATAGTAGCAGAAATTGAAACAACAAACATGGAAAATAATCAATTAAGTGCGAATAAGAAAAAATATTTCACATGCAAATCAAAATCAGTAAAGGAGATGGAGAGTCTCAAACCCTAGTTAGGGTTCAATCGTCTGAAAATCAATCCAAAAGTGCAAATCGTTATTCGTTGAGCGTATATAGACTCAATAACTCCTAAAATCAAAGATTCGAGTCATTCCAGTCCGATCTCGGAAGTGATACATGCCAAACTTAGGAAAATACCTAAGTAACACCATAAACGGACGACCAACGATAAGAGAAGATTAATAAGGTAAGTGTATCATAGTAAGATTCCATCTCTAGGTTGGAATCAGAGAGGAATTAAGCAGCGACGACTAGGGGTTCTCAAAGAAGAAGAAAGTGTAGAGAGGATTCAGCGGCGGAGGAGATGGGAGAATGGGTATTTAGGGTTTGAGTTTGGTTAATTAAGGAGGAGTGGGGGTTTGTGGGCCATTGATCTCTGAGATCAACGGCTAAGATAGAAGAAAGAGTGAGGTAGGTTGTTTAAAACGGGTTGTGACCGAGTTAAATAAAGGGGTTTTTTGGTTTGGGATACAGAAGGGTTTAACGTAGATGGGCCAGCTATTTTGGGCCTTGATTTGGTCTGAAATTAACTCAAAATTGGGTTACAATTTAAATACACGAAATTCATTAAAAAAAATTATAAAGAATGACTAATATATAATAAAATATATTATTCATGCAGTAAAATACTTAAAAATAACAGCTTAACATTATAAAATATGAGAAATACCATTGTAATATAAATAATATAATAAATACAATTATGTATATAATATAGGCTATTATTGCAAAATTGTGTACAATAGGTTTAAAATAAACATATAATTATATAAAGGTAAAGTAAAATATTATGAAATATATATATTATATGGATGCAAATAATAAATTTTGGATGATTAATTCATCACAAAATAATTTAAAGGGGTAATTAATGCATATTCAAGTAATTTAAATGCAAGAAAATCAATTTTAAAGTTTTTAAAAATTATGAAAAATTATAGAAAATACTTTTATGACTCTTTAAAATTAGTGATGATGCCGGAATGATATTGTTAAAGCATATATGACATTTATAAAAATATTAGGGTAAAATTGGGTATCAACACCCGCATGGCGCGTCGCCCCATGCGCGCCTGTGCAATATTTACGGAGTGAAAATCCTATTTTGGCTAGGAGAAGGTCGTTTCGTTTGGGGCCGACCCTACTTAGTATAAATACATGGAAAAACGTTATCACCAGGACTTTTGACACATATTCGACCTAAGGAGGCTAAGGAAGAGTGGGAAGAACACGAGCACAAGGATTTCATCATTCCTTCCTCGCTCAAGACAAGAGTTTGAATTCCATTTATGTTTTCCTCTATTTTAACTTTATTTGTGATGAATTGCTTCATATCTATGGAGTAGTTCTCTTTAGGGTTTGATGGATTTGGTGTATTGATGATTGTTTGTGAAGTATAACTCTAGTTTTATGTATTGAAGCGCTTTTGGATGATTTAGTTGCTGCATCTATATTCACTTGTTCATGTAATCGAGAGAGGCATAACTTGTAAAATCTTTGCATTATATTATTGGTTAAGTTCATTAATTCTTCTTAGTAATCGAAAGAGGCTAGTTGAATCATTGATTAAACCTAGTTAGGAGGGTAATCGATAGAGGTTCTCCTAAAGACCAATCCACTACGCATTCTTGCATATTGTCACGTGCTTAAATTGGTTCATCTTGTGAGGTTAAGACTTAATCGAGAGAGGAGTTTTGCTTAACGTTTGAACTAATAATCGAGTGACTTCGAGAGACTCGCTTGAACATTAGAAGTGAATTATCTAGAGTTAGATTCCAAATAATTATTTTGCACCTATCCTATCAACCCCTATTTTCTCCCATTGATAACTTCCTTGCTTACTTTTGTTGCGATTGTCATTAGTCAATAGCTTTAGATTCTTAGTTAATTGTAGTTAGAAATCATAGAAATCTCAATTGTTGATTATCTTGCATAGCAACCAAGCTAGAAACTACAAGAATACTGTTTAAATCCAATCCCCGTGGATACGATATTATACTATACTATATTTGATTAGCGAGTATAATTTAGGTGTATGTTTCGAACTCGTCAATATCATTCATAATTCTTGCTTCTATTACCTTGCCGATGTTAGTTATGATATTTGTTGATTACATAGGGTCGGTTGTACTCATACTACACTTCTGCACTTTGCATGCAAATCTTGGAGCTGAGTTGTTATGGTGTCAAAAGATGGAATTGAAGATGTACCTGCTTTCGGATATAGCTACCACTTGTCCTTGGTAGCTTTAGATTTGTAATCTGTTTATGTAAATTTTAAACAAATGTTATATTTATTTCATACTAGCTTAGTATATCTAAGTCTTAGTGGCTCATGACTTGTATTATCAATTCTTGAGTTATTATATGGAAATTCAGTTATTTTACTTATTGACTTCTTATTGATATCAGTAGAGTTGTGTTGACTATTGTTTGACTTATCTAGCGGGTTGGGTTAGGTGTAATCACGACTAAGTGAATTTTGAATCGTGACAAAATTTAATATTGTGATCCTAAAGAATCTGCTATTTTTTGCCTCCCTAAAGTAGTATTGAAGCGTAACTTAAAAAGTAGATGTTGACTCTGGGCAAACCGACATGTATTCAAGGAGTGTCAATTTGATTATATATATATATATATATATATTTCTTTGATACCATCAAAGATGTGGTAGCTTTAAATAGAGGTGTGGGGTTTGAGTTTTGCAAATCAAGAAATCCCTCATAAAGAGCTTTTTTCGTTATAACGGGCTTTACATGATGCACATTTGAATTAGTAGAACGAGTGGGTACCATATACTAGATGATTATAAAAAATTATTGCTACGATGCCTTCCGAAAGAGACGACTTAAATTTAAGGGCACAAGAATCTACTAAATTAAGTTCTTGTTATTTTCTTTAATAATAGAGAACGGACCATTTCTTTATAAGTTCTTGCTTCATTGTAGATTAGGTTATTAAGGTCAAAATTTAATTTAGATTGATTGATATCTAACATTTAGGACTTTTCAACAATCGGACACCAAACATGTCACATTCCACTTGCAAACGCAGAAAAAACTATGTCAAGCTTACATAAATTTATTTAAACCGTCTACTAAACTTCAGCTTGAACTTTCTATGCATATTACACGTAGTTTTAGCTAAAAATCTCATTACTTGAATAATTACGTGATAGCCCATTGATAGTTTTCTAGATTAAGAGTCTAGCTAAAACCGAATTTGCCCTTTTGGCGTTTTAGCCTCCTAGTTTAGAAAAAAGTTGTCTCTATTAGATTTAAATCATAGAAAAAGAAATAAAAGAAACCCTACAAAATCCCTTAATTCATTAATTCGAGATATTCTAAAAAGACTTCCACATCTAATAGATCGGAAGTCAAAGGTGTAAAGGTATTTGTAGAAGAAACTACCAGTTTGGACCAAAAAAACTACCATTTTTGTCAGCTTTCCAAATACTTTCTTCGTTTGAACATAAACATCAAAGTTTTCTCTTTGAGAGATAAGCAATACGTAACAATAACGCACTAATGAATCCAGAAAGACGTTTGGAATTCTGAGTTGAAATAATACCTTATGAAATAATATTTATTTTTTTCTTGGAAAAGTAACTAATAGTTCTAAAATATATATTGACTTTTATTTATTTTGATTTTCGTATATAAACAAATATAATTTATCCGAAGTACTGGCTTCTGCCGAACATACGAACCAAAATAAAATAAAATATAAAGGATGTGAACAAACTAGAAAAACGGTTTTGTTGCAATCCCCAAATCGAGAATAATCTGCTATAGATGTTTCTTTTTTAGGCTAATCGTGCCTTATATCCCCCTTTTGAATCTCCAGAACCAATTTTTCATTTTGATAGAAGGATGTAAATTGTGAGAGTTCACACCGCTTTTGAAGTGAAAATATGCTTATTACATGTTTCTTATTTTGTAGGAATGAACTTGTGTGGAAAACAATCAAATATGAAAAAAAATTGGAAAAAAAGGAGCTAGAGAGAAAAATCTTGGACATCGAAACGAGGTTCGCTTCGCCAGACCGGGACCGGAGCAGAAGAAATCAGCAACTGGGAGCGGTTTGGGGTGCGCGTCTGGACGCGGCCCCATCTTCTCCAATCCAAAATAGGAGAAGTCAAATCCGCCCCAACTCAACTCTACTTCATATAAATATGATAGTTAGCCAGTTTTTGAAGGAGGAAGACTTTGGAGAGGCACAAACACACTTGGAGCAAGGAGAATGATTCAACTTCACATTTTTTCCTCTTTCTTCCTATGTTTCCATGGTTATGACTTTTAGTATTTTAGTTTTACATACTATTATGAATACCTAATTTCTTATCGAGAGTTTTGATAGAACCTTTTGTAGGATAAATTCTTGTTACGTTTTTATGTAATTGAGCATTTGAAATTCTCTACTTGTTCAACTACATTCTTATTTCAGTTGATTGAATGGTCATCGATTGACTATGCCTATTCATTATGTATTACTTGGGAAAAGGTACATATTTAGGTGATCATTTAACAACGTCCCTCCTAACATATGTGATAAATCAATACGACGGGTTTAGGAATAACAAAGTCTTGATGTGGTCATAGTGAGTGATAAGATAGTGACAACTAGCGTAGTTCGGGAGAATATGTCTAGTAAGTGGAGATATTTACGACGACTCAAGTGCTCACGATCAGTAGAGAATAATTAGGCAGAATTATAGAAGACGTAGCGGGAAGGACACCGACAATTGGGAAAATCATAACTCTAAGCCTCCTTAATCTAGTCTCCAACCATTAGTATCCCTAGTTGTTNGGAAAGACGTTTGGAATTCTGAGTTGAAATAATACCTTATGAGATAATATTTATTTTTTTCTTGGAAAAGTAACTAATAGCTCTAAAATATATATTGACTTTTATTTATTTTGATTTTCGTATATATACAAATATAATTTATCCGAAATACTGGCTTCTGCCGAACATACGAACCAAAATAAAATAAAATATAAAGGATGTGAACAAACTAGAAAAACGGTTTTGTTGCAATCCCCAAATCGAGAATAATCTGCTATAGATGTTTCTTTTTAGGCTAATCGTGCCTTATATTCCCCTTTTGAATCTCCAGAACCAATTTTTCATTTTGATAGAAGGTGTTATTTTTGGTACTATTATTTTACACGATCCAGGAACTTCCATAATATTGGTGTGATTCGATTTGAGCTATAGATCCTTATGATAAAGGATGAAAAATGCATGTTTAAGAGTATATTCGCATATTATTTCTTATGTAAGTTGTGCGAGTTCACACCGCTTTTGAAGTGAAAATATGCTTATTACATGTTTCTTATTTTGTAGGAATGAACTTGTGTGGAAAACAATCAAATATGAAAAAATTTTGGAAAAAAGGAGCTAGAGAGAAAAGTCTTGGACATCGAAACGAGGTTCGCTTCGCCAGACCGGGGCCGGAGCAGAAGAAATCAACAACTGGGAACGGTCTGGGGTGCGCGTCTAGACGCGGCCCCATCTTCTCCAATCCAAAATAGGAGAAGTCAAATCCGCCCCAACTCAACTCTACTTCATATAAATATGATAGTTAGCCAGTTTTTGAAGGAGGAAGACTTTGGAGAGGCACAAACACACTTGGAGCAAGGAGAATGATTCAACTTCACATTTTTTCCTCTTTCTTCTATGTTTCCATTGTTATGACTTTTAGTATTTTAGTTTTACATACTATTATGAATACCTAATTTCTTATCGAGAGTTTTGATAGAACCTTTTGTAGGATAAATTCTTGTTACGTTTTTATGTAAGCCTTTGAGATTCTCTACTTGTTCAACTACATGCTTATTTCAGTTGATTGAATGGTCATCGATTGACTATGCCTATTTATTATGTATTACTTGGGAAAATGTACATATTTAGGTGGTCATTTAACAACGTCCCTCCTAACATATGTGATAAATCAATACGGCAGGTTTAGGAATAACAAAGCCTTGATGTGGTCATAGTGAGTGATAAGATAGTGACAACTAGCGTAGTTCGGGAGAATATGTCTAGTAAGTGGAGATATTTACGACGACTCAAGTGCTCATGATCAGTAGAGAATAATTAGGCAGAATTATAGAAGACGTAGCGGGAAGGACTCCGACAATTGGGAAAATCATAACTCTAAGCCTCCTTAATCTAGTCTCCAACCATTAGTATCCCTAGTTGTTATTATACTACTTTAATTTGTTAGTTAATTAGTTAGACATAAGAATCTTAATATTTAAAACTAATTAGGAATTATTGGAACTTGTCTTCTTGGTGATAGTGAGCAGTTGTAGCAAAACCTTAGTTCCTTGTGGAATTCGTTTTCGGTCACTTAGACTGGATTATATTTGCAGTACCCGCTTATCCTTTTTAGGAATAGAGTTGGGCGTGATCAAATTTTAAAGATGTTGCCGGGGAACTAATAGTGTACTTGTAGTTGTATATATTGATAGGTTTCAAGTTTGAACTTTATTTTGTTTTGTTTTATTTTTGTAATTTTATTTTATTCTAATTGTTGATTTGAGAAACATGATATATTGGAATTATGGGAGTTTAGGTGTTGGTAATTCTATTTTTGATCCTCATACATGAGAAAAAAACTACCCGTGGTAAAATTATCAAAATATTTTCGAGAGCGAGTTATGTGCACCAACTCAATCTTATTTGTGAAATGTTTGTGATGTGTGTGATGGTCAAAATGGTCACTTTTATTGTTTTGCTTATATTTTTTATCCTCCCCCAAACCCTTAATACGATGGTTCTAATTTTTCTTGTGAAATTAATATGAACAAAGAACCCGAGTATGGTGACCTGAAAGAGATCAAGGATATGCTAAGGTGCCTTGTGGAAGAAAATGATGAGACACAACTGCAGATACAAAGGCAAGAGGCAACTATTCACAACTTGGAGGTTCAAGTGAGTCAATTAGTTGAAGCTTTTAATGCTCAACAAGTTAATATTATGGATAGTAGCCAGGAGTAGTATGCATTAGAGATAGAAATTGAGGTGCCAATGGAGGGGTCAGAGTAGAGCACCAACACTCTAACCAGCTAGAATTTGATGATGTCGACGTTGAAGAAATAATACTAGAGTCTGTCAAGAATATTGAGGATAAAAATTTAGTTGACTATAGTATAAATTGTATCGATGAGGCTGAAAATCTTGAAGTTCAGGTATTTCAGCGTGTTGGACTTTACTTCAAACACTTTTCTACATTATGTTCGAATGGTGAAATGAGAATCGAACCTTATGAGCATAAAACAGAGTCAAAGGAAGAGGTAGATGAGTCTTATATTTTAAAATTTCAAGGTCGTCTAGGCAAGGTAACACTCCTCGGTCGAGAGCCAAAAAGTGCAAGAGAATTTATTTAATTTTTGGCTCGCCGGAATTTGTACAGTCACAACACCCTTCGTGCATTTATCTCTTCCTCACAAAATATATGAATGCATGTCAAATTAAATGGCACGGTAACACCCTTCGTGCATTTAACTTATCCTCACCAAGTATATGTATAACAATACTAACCAGGTAAAAGAAATATCAATAGCAGTAACAACAAAAGAAAAAATACACATGTAGCAATAAAGAACAAGGCAAAACATATGGACAACAGTAATAAATAGGATGGAAAGCACAGAAGTAATGATAGCAATTAAGGTAGCAAAACATGAATTTCACTATCTAGTAAAGTAGACAGTTTAAATGAGAGCACAACCAACAAGGAAGGGCATATATTTAAATATAACAACTAATAAGGTAGACAAGAACATAACAATAATTAACAAATAGAAGGCACATATACAACAATAGCAAATAAGGAAAAATTAAAGACGTGACAACTGCGAGCATCATAGAAGATATAGGTGAAATAGTAACAACTCGGGATAAAAGCATAAATGTATACGCAAGGAAACGATATCACAATATAATGCATATCTCTCGTCCTCACCTGTACGAAAACACCCTTCGTGCCATGAACACAAGATAATATAAAAGTAATGGCGCATCATCACCCTTCGTGCTTTTACTCTCGTCCTCACATGATAATGTAAATGCAATGGCACAACATCACCTTTCATGCTTTTACTCTCGCCCTCACATGATAATGTAAATAAAACAGCACGACATTATCCTTCATGCATAATAATGTATAATAATGGCATGACATCACCCATCGAGCTTTGCACTCTTCCTCACCAATCATATATATACATCAACAACAACCAAGATAGGAAGCATGAATAACTTCAAGAGGAGTGGTTAAGAAAAATACACCACGTGAACGGGAATCACAATTCTTGCACAATTAAGCAATTCAATAGATTTCAAGAACCCCATTGCTCAATTATCTCAACAAATCTCATAAGTGCTTTTCAACTCAAATATGGAACCCCAAGTATTTCAAGAATAACGATCGTAGCAATATATTCATGACTAAGGTATAGTTACGATCAAATTTGCACATCAACGGTTTCACAAAGAGTCCATCAAATTTAATCAAATGGTAATAGGCTAAAGCACAGTCTTTAGCTTTGAAATTGGAACTCACATTATCACAAGAATCAAGTAAACCCTAGGGCAATAGAATCACAAAGTTCATCAATAAACAAAGGAGAATACAATTTCCCCCATCCCAAGCATGAAACTCTGGCACATGCATATATGCTCGTCACCTCGCATATATATCACCCCCGCATGTAACAATGTCACGACCCCAATTTTTCTCCGTAGGATATTGTGACGGCACCTAGTCCCTCGGACTAGGTAAGCCTAACACTTACTGAATTAATAGAAGAATTCAACCATCAACTCATAAATATGAAATAAAAATATTTATACACAACTTACAATCCCAAAACCGCTAGTACAAGTCATAAGCTCTACTGAGTTTGCTAGAAGGCCCCTAAATACAACAGTTCGAAATAGAATTAAACAGTAAAAGTATAATAATAGAAGGTGACGCTATGGCATATGAACGCGATGACAGGTTTACCTTGAGTCTCCACAGCAGTGCTCGACCATCTAGCTAATAATCAACAATAACCGAGGCACCTGGATTTGCACAAAAATGTGCAGAAGAATAGTATGAGTACACCATAATGGTACCCAATAAGTATAAAGACTAACCTTGGTAGAGTAGTGACGAGGGATAGTCAAGACACCTATCGGACTAAACAACCTGAACAAGTGTGTAGGTGAACTAACAGAGAAACAATATTAATATAAAGCTAAGCAGGATAAGGAATACAAAACAATACATGCAATGATGCACTAGTAACAACAATGTTCAACAGGAAGCAGTCAGGTAATAATGCAGTAGAGTAAGTTGATCACAGTCTAAGTCTGGTGAAACCAACTAAAGGAAAACCAACAACAACTCAATAAGAACAACCATTTGCACACCATATATGTTCAGGCATTTCCACGAGGTACCGAATCTCATAATCACAACTCGCAGGTCCCAATTCATGAACCCTAATCACTTGGCATCTTGTGCCCACATTACAACTCATAACCACATGGACGACTCACATTCCAATAAAACATTCCTCACACATAAGGCAAGTAGACAAGAGTACGTATACGGGTAAATAACATCAGGATTCATCTTCTAAAACCGATATGGGTGATTTAATTATGTGTATGCTTGTGCTAGTGTTCTACAACAATTCAAGTCAACAAATTATAGTAGAGACAATGAAAGACACATAAGAAACGATCACCACGAAATATACAGTGTAATAACGACAGTAATGAAGTTGAAGCAACGACTAGCACAACAAGATTAGCTACATAGAACTAAGCAAATAATGCAACACAGAGGAAAACAATTAATTGAATGCTAAGAAGACAGCAATCAAAGACAAGTACAAAAGAATGGGTAAATAACAACAAGAGCACTACCAAGGTACCGCCTCGTAGTCTCAAATCATAAAATGAATCACAAACTTTCCTTATATCACCGCGTGATCCTTTATATTTAGTTTTTGAAAATTATTTTTCCCGAAACAACATCGTGCGTTTTAGCCTACCTTATCACACCGCATGACTTCTAGTAGTTCCCATACTAGCCACGCGTTTCAAGCCCACCTTATCTCACCTCATGCATTTCAACCCACACCTTATACCACCGCATGCGTATCAATAATAACAACAACACGACAGAAACCCCGTGCAACACAATAACAACAGCATGACATAAACCTCATGCAAACACAATAATAATGGCATGGTAGAAACCTCATGCAAACAACAAAACAATTATCTCAACAATAATACGTATGCCAAAACATAACAACTCAGATAAATGACTTTCACAATATGTGCCCACATGCCACAATTTCCTCAAAACAGTTTCAATATCACAACCACGCATAGCCCTCTATGCAACAACACTGAATACAATAACCACAACAACAATAATACGAGAATATGTCAAGTAAATCAACTCAGGAGCTTCAAACCACAATAAAACGGAAGAACGAGATCACAATAAAAGGCACAACATGGAATAATGGTTTTAACAAGAATAGCTCAACAAGGAAGATATAATGTATAGCAATAATCCCACAAAAGTACAATTCAATGATAAGAGGGATAACATGAATCAATGATTCCAAGTAAGGATAAGTCAACAATGATAAGGGATAACAAAACTTCATTTAGGGTTGAGCAATTACGGGAGAGATACAACAAATTCAATTAAGGATAACCATATTATGGAAAACATAATAATAACTCCAATCAAGGATAAATAATTACGGAAAGGATAGCATGACAATCAAAGAGGCACCAACTTCAGTTAAGACACATAAGAGTTTAATCGGCAATAAGGGTAAAACATGAAGCAATTATTTCCAAATAAGACACGTAAGGGTAAATTTAGTAAATGAGGAATTTAACATAATAAATCAACTTCATATTTAATGGACATAAGAACCTAAGGGCCTTAAATGGTCAAATTTCTACAAATAAGCCCGAGTACGTACTCGTCACCTCACATACACAACCTTCACATGACACAATTAGCATAAGTGACTTGAATCCTAAAGGGTAGTTTTCCCCACACAAAGTTATGCAAGATACTTACCTCAATGAAACTAGACCGATACTCTAAAATGACCTTCTCGAGTGAAACAACCTTCAGACGGCTCAAATCTAGCCAAAATAACTTTAAATCATAAATAAAACTCATAGGAAACAATTTCGGTTAATAAAACTTTGATCTTTAATTAAAACTAAAAAGTCAACCCCTGGGCCCACACCTTGGAACCCGACATAATTCATAAAATTCGAACACCCATTCCGATACGATTCCAACCATACAATAGTTAGCAAATTCAGATATCAATTTTCAAATCGTCATTTTACACTTTTGAAAGATTTTACAAAATTCCCCATATTTCCAACTTAATTCTCTAATTTAATGATGAAAACAAAGATAAAACCATGAAATAAAATCAAAACCGGGCAAAGATCACTTACCCCAAACAACCACGAGACGAACCTCGCAAATATCGCTCAAATCCGAGGTCTCTAGCTTAAAAGAAGAAAAATGGACAAAACCCACGATTTTGGAAAATATATTCTGCTATCCAGGCATTTGCACATCACGATCGCGGAAGAAATAATGAGATCGCAAAAAATAAAATAACTACTGCCCCAAAAATATACTACGCGATCACGAAAGAGAAAATATACCAGCTGTTGAGCTGTGTTTCGCGAACGCGGAACTGTGAACATTTACGCGATGAGGGAGGATACACACGTACGCGATCGTGGGAAGAATTATACGAACACAAAGAGGAAAAGGTCCAACCACCAAAAGGTCCAATGCGAACGCGGAATGAACTTCACGATCGCGTATAAGGGTAATATATATCAGAACAGCCATCCAAAACATGAGAAAAGTGCCTGTAACCCATCCGAAACACGCCAGAGGCCCCCGGGACCTCATCGAAACATACTAACAAGTTCTATAACATACTACGGATCTTCTAGAGGTTTCAAATCACATTAAACATCGTCGAAACTATGAATTGCACCACGAATCGAACTTATGAACTTTAAAATCTTTCAACTTCCAAAACGCGTGCCGAAACATATCAAATCAACCCGGAATGACGTCAAATTTTGCATGCAAGTGCCAAATGACATAACAGAGCTAATCCAAGTCTCGGAATCGAAATCCAACCCCGATATTACCAAAGTCAACTCTCGGTCAAACCTCTCAACCTTCTAAAAACTTCAACTTTCCAATTTTCGCCGAAGTGCTTCAAATTACTCTACGGACCTCCAAATCCAAATCCGAATGCACGCCTAAGTCCAAAATCACCATACAGACCTATTGGAATCATCAAAACACTATTTCAGAGTCGTCTACATAAAACTTAAAACTCCGGTCAACTCTTACCGCTTAAGCTTCTAAAGTAAGGATCCTTCTTCAAAATCGACCCTGAATCATCCGAAAATCAAAATCGACCACACACGTAAGTCATAACACATAATACGAAGCTGCTCGAGACCTTATGCCGCCGAACAAGACGTTAATTCTCAAAATGACCAGTTGGGTCGTTAAATTCTCTCTCTCTTAAACAAACGTTCGTCCTCGAAGGTCCCAAGAACCATTTCGAAGTCCTCAAATCACTAAATGAACTTACCATACATATACTCGTGAGTGATCCCGCGTTACCCAAATCCACATAGGCCCGACAACACCATCTCAACTAAAGATTATTCCTTTTACCCATACTGAGAGGCCATAGAACCAAATTTCTCACCATTTGTTTACTTCCAAAAGACCCGATTCCTACATCAATACACTTTATTAACCTAAACCAGTTGCAACAACTTATGCCTACACCCACAAGATATAAACACACGACGTAACACACTATACCTATGTCCATAACAATATTTCTGATCACAATAGCTATCCATAATCAAATCCAGCATCAGCAATTAACACCATATCCACTAGAACCCCGTTTGAAGACTCCACAACACCGATAATGATGCAAGAAACATGAAGACCTCATAACTATTTATCCGAATTAACAAGTCACATCTAACGCCACCTGGGCACACACCTCATAAGCTAAAACCCAATAAGTACAACACGAATATGACTCAATATATAAGGAAACACAGGAAAGAACTATCATACAAGCTAGATAGGCGCCACTCCCTATCAGTACCATACTACGAATCAATTTCACAAGGGAGAATCAAAACACAAGAACTAATCACAGCGATCTCATCCTGATATAACTCCATCGTGACATGCAGCACGGTTCAAACACACCAAATTGCATGAAACCGCGAGGGTATCACTCTCAACTCTGAATCACAAGTAGAATACACATTATACCAACGAAAACCTTTTTCAAATTCAATTCCACCAACAAAATCACAACGTATACTAAACTCCCACACCAGTAGAGCACTTAAATCATAAATCGTAACCAACCACCCAGAAATCATATCAAAACCTACCATAATGGGTAACAGAAAGTCACTTATAGTCTCATAGCTCTCAGGAATTAATTAAAACGCCATGATAGGCACGAGCTACCACTATAGATTCTCCCAACAGGGGTAAACACATAAATAGAGTACAAAATCACGAAACACACCCATATGTAAATAAAAATAGAAGGACTCACCAGAACCGAAATAAAATACGAACTATGCTCCTCTATAATAATTCTAGCACATACTTGTACGACATCATTTGGTGCGGTGGGCTCAGCCATACTATAGAAAACACATCAACAGGCCGGGCCTCCCCCTCTAGGGTGACCTCTACTCGCCTGACCTACACACCAAGCTGGCGGTGAAGGGATATCAGTAACTGGAGAAAAACTCATAGTCTG
>AWOL01S0121462.1:30509-45946 GCA_000715115.1 Nicotiana otophora
GAAGACTCCACAACACCGATAATAATGCAAGAAACATGAAGACCTCATAACTATTTATCCGAATTAACAAGTCACATCTAACGCCACCTGGGCACACACCTCATAAGCTAAAACCCAATAAGTACAACACGAATATGACTCAATATATAAGGAAACACAGGAAAGAACTATCATACAAGCTAGATAGGCGCCACTCCCTATCAGTACCATACTACGAATCAATTTCACAAGGGAGAATCAAAACACAAGAACTAATCACAGCGATCTCATCCTGATAAAACTCCATCGTGACATGCAGCACGGTTCAAACACACCAAATTGCATGAAACTGCGAGGGTATCACTCTCAGCTCTGAATCACAAGTAGAATACACATTATACCAACAGAAAACTTTGTCAAATTCAATTCCACCAACAAAATCACAACGTATACTAAACTCCCACACCAGTAGAGCATTTAAATCATAAATCGTAACCAACCACCCAGAAATCATATCAAAACCTACCATAATGGGTAACAGAAAGTCACTTCTAGTCTCATAGCTCTCAGGAATGAATTAAAACGCCATGATAGACACGAGCTACCACTATAGATTCTCCCAACAGGGGTAAACACATAAATAGAGTACAAAATCACGAAACACACCCATATGTAAATAAAAATAGAAGGACTCACCCCGATAAGCAGAACCAAAGTAAAATACGAACTATGCTCCTCTATAATAATTCTAGCACATACTTGTACGACATCATTTGGTGCGGTGGGCTCAGCCCTACTATAGAAAACACATCAACAGGCCGGGCCTCCCCCTCTAGGGTGACCTCTACTCGCCTGACCTACACACCAAGCTGGCGATGAAGGGATATCAGTAACTGGAGAAAAACTCATAGCCTGAATACCTTGCTATGACACGTCTGTCCAGTGTCTGGGACAATCACTCACCATATGGCTGGTATCTCCACACTCAAAGCAACCTCTCTACTAACGTGGATGTGAAAGTTGTGCGGCATGGGTACCCTAAGACCTATGGGAACCTAGAACACCGTGTGAATCCTTAAGTGGAAACTGCACTGGCCGACCCATAAAACCTCTACCATGTCGTACCCTGCCTCCAAAATAGGGACCAGTAGGTCCTCCCAGTCTGCGAGGCCTCTTAGCACCCTCTCTCTCTCTCTCCTGGTATCGCATGCCCTCTAATCGGCGAGTGATCTCTACTACCTGCTGATCTAGAACATCCGACTCCAACTCTCGAGCCATGCTAAATCGGATACTATGACTGAGCCCCTTAAGGAACCTGTAGGCTCGCTCTCTGATTGTATGTACCAAAGCAGGTGCATTTCTAGACAAATCACTAAATCTAATAGCATACTCTAACGCCGACATAGTGCCCTGGCGTAACTTCTCAAACTCCACGCGTCATGCATCCCGAAGGGTCTGGGGAACGAACTCTCTCAAGAATATCCCTGAAAACGGAACCCATGAAAGTGAAGTTGCATTGGACGAACTACCCAACTCATACGTCCGCCACCATTAATATGTCATTCCCTTATGCTCGAACGTAGTAAAAGCAACCCCACTTGTCTGCACAATACCCATAGTGTAGAGAATACAGTAGCACTCACCTAGGAAACTATGTGCATTCTCTGAAGCCAACCACTGAACGTAGGAGGGTAATACTTTATGAACCTCACAGGTCTAAGTTGTTTCCCCTTATATATTATTGCCCTAACCACGGGCTGAACGAGGACAATAGGCTATGTCGGCATGACACCTAGAACCAGACCAACATGGACTCACTGCTCCGGAGTACGGGTGACGGGAGTCTGAGCACCTCCCCTGATCTTTGAAGTAGTTGGTGCAACCCCGCGTGCGTAGATGTACCAAACATGCTCAGGAACTGTAGTAAAGTCCTCTGAAGTCCTGGGGTAACAATAGGTGCCTTTGGTACCTGTCCCCCATCTGGAGATACCGGTGGCTCCTCAACTGCAGCTCTGATAGGTGCCCTAGCTTTAGCACACACTCCTCCCCGACCTCTTCCTCTTCCTCTACCCTGGCCCCTAGTAACGCCGGCTCTAGGGCAGCGTCATCGGTAATTGTAGCTCGTGTCCTCACCATTTGTGAGAGAATAGAATGATAAAGGTTCAATCTCTGAGATCAATAAACTCGCACGATAGGAATGAAGGAAGTGAAAATGTCCTAATAGTCTCGTAGCCTCTCGAAGATAAGTACAGATGTCTCCGTACCGATCCTCAAAATGTCCTAATAGTCTCGTAGCCTCTCGAAGATAAGTACAGATGTCTCCGTACCGATCCACAAGACTCTACTAAACTCATTTATGACTCGTAGAACCTATAAACCTAGAGCCTTGATACCAAATTGTCACGACCCCAATATTTCTCTGTATGATGTCGTGACAGCACCTAGTCCCTAAGACTAGGTAAACCTAACACTTACTGAATTAATAGAAGAATTAAACCATCAACTCATAAATAAGAAATAGAAATCTTTATACACAACTTACAATGCCAAAACCGATAGTACAAGTCATAAGCTCTACTAAGTTTGCTAGAAGGTCCCTAAATAGAAATGTTTAGAATATAATTAAATAGTACAAGTACAATAATAGAAGGTGACTTCAAAGCTTGGAAATGCTATCCCAGGTTTACTTTGAGTCTCAACAGCAGTGCTCGACCATCTAGATAATAATCAACAATAACCGAGGCACCTTGATCTACGCAAAAATGTGCAGAAGCCTAGTATGAGTACACCACAGCGGTACCTAGTAAGTATCAAGACTAACCTCAGTGGAGTAGTGACGAGGGACAATCAAAACACCTACCAGACTAAACAACCTGAACAAGTGTGAAGGTGAACTAACATACAAACAATATTAATATAAAGCTAAGTAGGATAAGGAATACAAAACAATACTTGCAATAATGCACTAGTAACAACAATGTTCAACAAGAAGTAGTCAGGTAAGAATATTGTAGAGTAAGCTGATCACAGTCTAAATATGGTGAAACCGAATAAAGGAAAACTAGCAACAACTCAATAAGAACAACCGCTTACACACCAGATCTGCTCAGGCATTTTCACGAGATACCGAGCCTCATAATCATAGCTTACAGGTCCCAATTCATGAACCGTAATCACTTGGCATATTGTGCCACCATTACAACTCATAACCGCACGGATGACTCACGTGCCAATAAAACAATCGTCACACAGAAGGCAAGTAGACAAGAGTACGTATAATGGTAAATAATGTCAGGATTCATCTTCTAAAACCGATATGGGTGATTTAATTATATTTATGCATATGCTAGTGTTCTACCACAATTCAAGTCAACAAATAAGAGTTGGAATAATGAATGGCACATAAGAAACGATCATCACGAAATGTGTAGTGTAATAAAGGTAGCAATCAAGTTGAAGCAACGACTAGCACAACAGGATTAGCAACAGAGAACTAAGCAAATAGTGCAACACAGAGGAAAATAATTAATTGTATGCTAAGAAGACAACAATCAAAGACAAGTACAAAGGAATGGGGAAATAACAACAAGAGCTCTACCGAGGTACCGCCACGTAGTCTCAAATCATAAAATGAATCACAAACCTTTCTTATATCACCGCGGGAGCCTTTATATTTTGTTTTGAAAATTACTTTTCCCGAAATAGTATCCCGCGTTTTAGCCCACCTTATCACACCACATGGCTTCTAGTAGTTGCCCTACTAGCCACGTGTTCCAAGCTTACTTTATCTCAATGCATGCGTTTCAACAACCAGATCTTATACAACCGCATGTGTATCAATAATAACAACATCACAACAGTAACCTCATGTAGCATAATAACAACAACACGACAGAAACCTCAGTTGAATGGCTTTCACAATATGTGCCTACATGCCATAACATTTCCTCAAAACAGTTTCAATATCATAACAAAAAATAGCCCTCAGTTTAATAACACTGAATACAACAGCCAAAACGACAATAATACGAGAATACGACAAGTAAATCAACTCAAGAACTTCAAAACATAATGAAACGGAAGAACGAGCTCATAATGAAAGACACAACAGGGAAGAATGGTTTCAACAAGGAAGATATAATGTGTAGAAATCATCCCACAAAAGTACGATTCAACGATAAGAGGGATAACATGAATCAATGATTCCAAATAAGGATAAGTCAACAATGATAACGGATAACAAAACTTTATATAGGGTTGAGCAATTACAGAAGAGATACAAGAAATTCAATTAAGGATAAGCAGATTATGGAAAATATAATAATAACTCCAATCAAATATAAACAATTATGGAAAGGATAACATGGCAATAAAAGAGGCAACAACTTCAGTTAAGGCACATAAGAGTTTAATCGGCAATAAGGGTAAAACATGTAGCAATTAATTCTAAATAAGACACGTAAGGGTGAATTTAGTAAATGGAAAATTTAACATGATAAAACAACTTCATATTTAATAGACATAAGAACCTAAGAGTCCTAAACGGTCAAATTTCCACAAATAAGCCTGAGTACGTACTCGTCACCTCGCGTACACGACCTTCACATGACACAATTAGCACAAGTGACTCGAATCCTAAGGGGTAGTTTCCACCACACAAAGTTACGCAAGATACTTACCTCAAAGAAACTAGACCGATACTCTAAAATGACCTTCTCGAGTGAAATAACCTCCGGACGGTTCCAATCTAGCCAAAATAACTTCAAATCATAAATAAAACTGATAGGAATCAATTCCGGTTAATAAAACTTCGATCTTTAATTAAAACTAAGAAGTCAACCCAAAATACAACCCCCGTTCTCACACCTTAAAACTCGACAAAATTCACAAAATCCGAACACTCATTCTGATACAAGTCCAACCATACAATAATTATCAAATTCCGATATCAATTCGTCGTTCAAATCATCATTTTACACTATTGAAAGATTTTACAAATTTCCAACTTAATTCTCTAATTTAATAATGAAAACAAAGATAAAACCATGAAATAAATCTAAACAGGGTAAAGATCACCTACCCCAAACAACCACGTGAAGAACCCCTAAAAAATCGCTCAAATCCGAGTTCTCTAGCTCAAAAGATGGAAAATGGACAAAACCCATGATTTTGGAAAAATATATTATGCTGCCCAGGCATTTGCACATCGCGATCATAGAAGAAATAATGCGATCCCGAAGAAGAAAATAACTACTGCCCCAAAAATATACTACGCGATCGTGAACAGAATGTGCGATCACGAAAGAGAAAATATACCAGTTGTTGAGCTGTGCTATGCGAATGCGAAACTGTGAATGCGAACGCGATGAAGGAGGATACACACGTACGCGATCACGGGCAGGATTATGCGATCGTGAAGAGGAAAAGATCTAGCAACCAAAACGGCCTTCGCGAACGCGGAATGAACTTCGCGATCGCGTATAAGGGAACACCAGATATCAAAACAGCCATCCAAAACGTGAGAAAATGCCCGCAGCCCATCCGAAACGCACCTGAGGCCCTGAGAAACATACCAACAAGTTCCATAACATACCACAGACCTGCTTGAGGTATCAAATCACATCAAACAACATCGAAACTATGAATCACACCACGAATCGAACTTATGAACTTTCAAATCTTCCAACTTCCAAAACTCATGCCGAAACAAATCAAATCTACCCGGAGTGAAGTCAAATTTTTAATGAAATTCCCAAATCACATAATGGAGCTAATCAAACTCTCGGAATCAAAATCTGACATCACAAAAGTCAACTCTCGGTAAAATATCTCAACCTTCTAGAAACTTCAACCTTCCAAAAACTTCAACTTTCCATTTTTTGCCTAAATCCTTCAAATCACTCTACGGACCTCCAAATCCAAATATGGACACACTCCTAAGTCCAAAATTACCATACGGACATCAAAATGCCATTTTGGAGCGGTCTACACAAAAGTCAAAACTCCGGTCAACTCTTACTGCTTATGCTTCTAAAGCAAGAATCCTTCTTCCAAATCAATCCTAAATCATCTGAAAATCGAACTCGAGCACACACGCAAGCCATAACACATAATATGAAGATGCTCGAGACCTTATGCCGCCGAACGATGCGTTAATTCTCAACACGACCGGTCGGGTCGTTACAAATAAACAATATTATTTTATAAGAAAAAGTTCCCTTAACATGGCTAGGTAAGACACTTACCTCAAAGAAGATAAATCAATACTCCAAGAAGCCTTTCCTGCATGAAACAATCTCTCGAAAGCTCAAATCTAGCCAAAATAACTTAATATCATAAATAAAAGCTATAGAAAATGATTTCGAAGAATAAAGCTTCGATCTTTAAAGCAAATAAAAAATTCAACCCCGGGCTTGCACCCCAGAACTCGGTAAAACTCATAACTTTCGAACTTTCATTCCAATAGGAGTCCAACAATACTAATTTCATCCAATTCCGACCTCAAATCAGTCTTCAAATCATCAATTTACGTTTTAGAAAAATTTTCAATTTTAATCATCAAAACATCGCTTAATTCATGGTTACAATCATGAATATAAAAAAATCCAAGTATGAAATACTTACCCCAACCCAAATTGCAAAGCTCCCCTCCAAAATCTTACGAGAAAAAATGACTAAATTTCATAACAATTAAAACAAATGCTGTAACTGTTATAGCTCGAATGAGATCCTAGATGAACCCGGAACTCATATTTGAGAAGAACAGCATAATTCTTGCGAGATTACACTCAAGATAGCCTTTTGAATAACTCAATTTGGCCTTAAAATGAGGGAGATATGATATTTTGAAGTTTTAAAGGAAGTCTGAAAATTTGAGGGACATAAATGGCATTTTCGTGATTATTTACCCCAGAAAACAAAAGCAGCAATCAAAGGGTTTTCGTTTTAGTACCCAAAACTCATTCCAAATCCCTCAGACACAAACCATATATGCATTCCAATCATAAAATACACTATGAAACTGCTCACACACTCAAAACACCGAAAAAGGTCATCTTGAACTGATATTGACCATGGTCAAACTCCAAATCCTTAACTTAACTAGTGTCTCAACCAATGATCCAAAATATACCCGGGTCCCTCGAGACCCCATCCAATCATACCAACAAGTACAAATACATTATCCAAACTTATCCAAATCCTCAAAACACCGAATAAAATTTCTCTTAAGTTGTTAAATCTTCATTATTTTCAAAAGAGTTTATGAATCACACTTAAACACTTCGGATTACTTCCAATTTTTTCACACAAGTTCAATTCTACTATATAGACATATCCAAATTCTGGGAACACCAATTGGAGTCCAATAACATCAAAGTCAACTCTTGGTCAAACTTATGAACTCTTAAGTTCTTCAAATTGTCAAAACCTTCTAGGAACCTCCAAAGCCGAATCCGAACATAGGTACAAGTCCAAAATCACCATAATAATCTATTGAAATCATAAAAACTCGATTCTGAGTCCGTTTACCTAAATATCAAACCTTGGTCAACTCTTCTAACTTATAGCTTCCAAATCGAGAATCATTCTTCCAAATCAATCCCGAATCACTCGAAAACTAAAACTGACCATACATGCAAGTCATAATATATCATATGAAGCTAGTCAAAGTCTCAAATCACCAAACAGAACAATAGATCTCAAAACGATCGATCGGGTCGTTACATTCTACCCCACTTAAACATACGTTCGTCCTTGAACGCGCCAAGAGTCGTTTCAAAGCCATCAATTCACTATATAAACCAACTATACACATATTCATGGATAATCCCACGTTACCTCAATCCATAAAAGCCCATCGACACAATGTCGACTGCAATTTCTTCCTATAACCTTAACCGATAAGCTTTAGAACTAAATATCAACATATAGGACTCCTTCTAAGATCTGATTCTCGCATACACACACGGTAGCAATCTCAACCAGCTACAGCAAATCATAAATATATTCACAAGATATAACCACACAATGTAGCTCATCGCTCATATTCCCATAGCAATATCCCTGACCACAATAGTTTCCCATTACCAAACCGGATACCGGTAACAAACCTCATATCAAATAAAACCTTGTTCCAAAC
Source organism: Nicotiana otophora (assembly GCA_000715115.1). NCBI lineage: Eukaryota > Viridiplantae > Streptophyta > Magnoliopsida > Solanales > Solanaceae > Nicotiana > Nicotiana otophora. Next base: position 38,629 of record AWOL01S0121462.1, read on the forward strand.
CTTCGTACTCTGCCAATGATGAAAGAAACATGTAACCACTCACACAATCAATAAGTCGTGAAGTTCTCTCATCCGAAAAGGACCATTGACAAATGTTGAGCGGAAATATAGTATTATTCTTCCTAACATTTCTTACCCCAATACGATAGTGCAAATCCCAAGTCCAAAAACCTCGTCTTACCCTATACAAACAGCCCAACCGACAAGTCACACCAAAAGTCACATGGAACCTCACAAAATGCGGTTCATACACTAAACACACAATAACTTAGATATATCCAAAAATGCAAAGCAATTAAGGTACGAGGACTATCCAACAAGTACAACCGACATAATATAAAAAGACATAATTTCGTGAACACATCCCACAAAAGGAAAACAAAACACACAAAATAAACACAAGGAAGGGTATCCCACATAACTCTGTTGCGACGCGCAACCCGATCCCAAACATATCAATACACGTAGGGATACCCATTGAGGCATACTACTCGTGATCACTAAGCACATGTGCATCAATATCAAACATGATAGAGTGCACAAGTATAACTGTGGGGAGGTGAGTAGGAATAATATAATACGAAAAACGGCAAGCACAACTATGGTGCAATAAGAAAATCAACACCGCGAGGGCCATCTCGCCCATATCTCCATGAGGCCTAAACGGGATCACAATATGTGTACGAATAATCATGTAACCTCACAACCTGTCATAGCATAAGGGAGAAACACATAAGCAAACACGATCTGATATAGAATTTCCATTCTCATTAGGCCTACAAATACCCCAACCAATTCCGATCATCCCCAAACAGGTAAATAACCTCCCAAAATCCCATATCAACCTATCTACAACACATAGCATCAGTTATCCAATTGTTTGACATATGTTTATGTTCACAATCAAGGAAAAATCTGCCCAAGAGAACACCCAGTCTTTAAACCTCATGAATACTAAATCTCTATATCTGATCCTAACTCCACTACTCAAATTACTGATACATCACTCGTACACCATCATTTTATAGAAAATACCCACCTACATTTTCTGCGCCACATAGCAGAACCTGAACCTCAACAGCTCAAAACCAAGTGATCATCGTAACACTAGTCAAGCATCCGCAGGTCAAAACACAAGGCGCCTTCTAAAATGCACACCCTTCCCAAGCGGTGCCAAATAGTTCCGGCATTCTCTTAAACAACTGAAATCGTCCATGCCATACAGAACGCATGACCTTATCCTCGAAACCAAAGCACAACTTGGTGCTCTCAAATTTTCAATCCCACACGGTGCACCACAACTATCATGCTAACTCATGAAAATACAAGAATCTCATAATCAATTCTGAATTACAAGCAAGATGAACACCTCATCACCCATGACCTTCCATTTAACTCAATTCGGGAGGACATCACCGCATGCAACACACATTCTATACCAGTAGAAAACATCAACCTCGTGTCGAGGCCATAACCATTGTGAATTCTTCGAAACCCGTTAAAAGATAATCAAGTCTTCAGAACTAATTTCCCTAACTCAACTGAGTCACGTAGACTTCCAAACCCAAAAGTAACTCAATACGAAATGCTAGCTCTGAAGGGACCTTCTGCGAATACAAAGTCGTTTCTTGCATATCTCTAACACTGCCATGATGAGTCCGTATTGATATAGAAGTACCACAATTCCAGATACCATCCATCACCAATTCCAAACCCTAGCTATACACAAAGTTGGAAATCCTTAAATACCACATGTGAATCTTGAACCCATCAGGACCTTCTCGATAACCCTTCACCTTACTCTAATCTCCTATACATGGCCAATACACATCGAATAACCCGCGCTTCATCAGCACATGAATACCAAAGATATAACCAATAAATTCCTTTTCCTTTCACACCACATCTATAGGGAATATCCAGGTCAAAACATTCCCGAAGTCATCCTTTTCAAGTTATAGCTAATCCACAAATGCCCCTTAGTCTCGAAACTAATATGACACATGACCGTGTAATCCAATTATCGATACAAGACTCCCCTACTTGGCTCGAAGCCATAGAATACGTCGTCAGTAACCCATAATACCTTTCCTTTGTAGCTGCCACGATCCTGTACTGCTAATCAGCTGAATATTTCATAAACTCATGTATCACTGATCATAGAACACATCGAAGACGCTTCCAAGAACGTATTCATCCTTGCGATAGTTGCGCGAACCTTCCCAAATGCTCTAAAATGATGACATATGCAGTCTACTTAATAGAAACCTCTTACGAAACACACAACCTTGAATCACACCAGCTAGCTTCAATCCAACATCTTCCCATGACCCTACCATAGTCACAATAACTAGGAAAACAATTAATCCTTCTGAGTTCATACTCATCAATCAGATACAAGAATTTGTTGCATTCCCATAATTGAACCACCGAAAGGTTGACAACTACACCCTCTTCCAAGACTAGACGACATACCGTAACTATAATCAAGCATCCATAGCCCTTCGTAGTCCATACACAACATCACAAATTATCGGCGCGTAGCAATTACTGAGTGCGCAATATCACATATGACTGAATAGGAAGAAATCAAAGATATAGACGCCAAAGATGAGTAAATAAAGAAAGGAAATTTCCTAGATGCACTGTAGCCTCTTGAAGATAGGTATGGAAGTCATCATACTGATCCGCAAGACTCTACTAGACACTAGCTCAGGACTCGTAGAACCTATAAACCTAGTGCTCTGAAACCAACTTGTCATGACCCAAAATCCCACTAAGTCGTGACGGCACCTAACCAAACCTGCTAGGTAAGCCAAATAATATAAGTTACAAGTAAATTATAAAATCAACCGAATACAATACAACTACCCCAAGGACTGGTAATACAAGTCATGATCCTCTATGATTTAGATTTACAAACTAAAATAAAGAATAAGTACAATATCTATTTGAAATTTACATAATCAGAGTTGACATTCTAAACTACAATGAACTAGAGGTAGCTTGAATCTGAAACGCTGGAACGTGTGCAGTGCAGGACTCTGTCTTCCACAGCTACGCATCTCCAAGATCAACACACAGGATCCAGAAGTGTAGCATGAGTACAACCGAACCTATGTACTCACTAAGTATCTTGACTAACCTTGGTGAAGTAGTGACAAGGCTTTTTAGTTAAAAGATACTCACTCATATAACTTGTGCAGTAGATTTGCAATAGATACCATACTAAGAATAACAGAGAAGAGCACAAGAACAAATATGCGAAGCAGTATATGATTACCAAAGGAAATCACGATCAGTTTTCTTAATATCATAACTAATTCTTTTCTTTAAGCGATAACCACCAAACAACATAGTAATTCCACGATTCTTCATAGTATGAGGAATACATGCATGATATCAAGTCAAATGGCACGTTAACACCCTTCATGCATTTATCTCTTCCTCACCAAATATATGAATATTTGTCAAATTAAATGGCACGACAACACCATTCGTGCATTTATCTCATCCCCACCAAGCATATGTATAACAATACTAACTAGGTAAAAGAATTGCTAATAACAGTAACAACAAAGTGGAAAATACACATATATCAATAAAGAATAAGGCTAAGGATATGGACAATGTAATAAATAGGATGTGAAGTACAGAAGTAATGATAGCAATTAAGGTGGGAGAATATGAATTTCACTATCTAGTAAAGTACACAGTTTAGATGACAGCACAACCAACGAGAAAGGGCATAGATGTATATAAAACAACTAAGAAGGTAGACATGAACATAACAATAATTAACAAATAGTAGGAAGATATAGAACAATAGAAAATAAGGAAAAGGCAAAGACGTGACAACCGTGAGCATCATAGAAGACATAGGTGCAACAGTAACAAATCGGGATAAAGGCATAAACGTACACGCAAGGAAAGGATATCACAATATAACACATATCTCTCATCCTCACATGCACAAAAATAACCTTCGTGCCATGAACACATGATAATATAAAAATAATGGTACGACATCACTCTTCGTGCTTTTACTCTCGTCTTCACATAATAGTGTAAATGCAATGGCACGTCATCACCCTTCGTGCATATTAATGTATAACAATGGAACGGAATCACCCTTCGTGCTTTACACTCCTCCTCACCAACTATATATATATACATCAACAACAAGCAAGGTAGGAAGCACAGACAACTTCAAGAAGAGTGGTTAAGCAAAATAGACCATGTGAACGAGAATCACAATTCTTGCACAATTAAGCAATTCAATGGACTTCAAGAACCCCATTGATCAAGTATCTCAACAAATCTCAAAAGTGATTTTCAACTCCAATATGAAACCCAAGAATTTCAAGAATAACGGTCATAGTAATGTATTCGTGGTTTAGGTATAGTTACGATCAAATTTGCACATCAACCGTGTCACACAGAGTCCATTAATTTAATCTTATGGAAATAGGCTAAAGCACAGTCTCTAGCTTTGAAATATATACTCATATTATCACAGGAAGTAAAACGTAAGACAATAGAATCACAAAGTTCTTCAATGGACAAAGGAGCGTATCATTTCTCCCTCCCGAGCATGAAACCCTGGCACATGCATATACATTTGTCACCTCGCATATACATCACCCCCGCATGTAGCAGACAATATTATTTTATTAGAAAAAATATTCTCAACAAAGCTAGGCAAGACACTTACCGCAAAGAAGATAAATCAATACTTTAAGAAGCCCTTCCCGCGTAAAACAACCTTCGGAGGGCTCAAATCTAGAAAAAATAACTTTATATCATAAATAAAAGCCGTAGAAAATAATTTCGATTAATAAAACTTTGATCTTTAACTAAAATAAAAAAAGTCATCTCCGGGCCTGCACTCCGGAACCCGACAAAACTCATAAGTTCTGAACACTCATTCCGATAGGAGTCAAACCATACTAATTTTATCCAATTCTGGCCTCAAATCAGCCTTCAAATCATCAATTTATGTTTTACAAAAGTTTTTATTAAACTTCTCAATTTCTTCAATTTGATTCATTAAACAATCGCTAAATTCAAGGTTGGAATCATGAAACATAAATAAATACGAGTAAATAATACTTACCCCATCCCAAATTGCGAATATCTCCTCCAAAATTGCCCAAATCCGAGCTCCAAAACCTTATGAGAAAAAGTGACTAAATTCCAGAACAATTTTAAAAAATGTCGCAGCTGTTATAACTCGAATCACATTTTAGATGACACCGAAACTCACATTTGATAAGCCCTTTAATCCTTGCGAGATTACACCCAAGATAGCCTTTTGAATCATCCAATGGTCTTAAAATGCGGGACATATGATATTTTGAAGTTTTAAAGAAAGTTTGAAAATTTCAGGGACATAAATGGCATTGTCGTGATTATTTACACCAGACGAAAAACCAACAATAAGAAAATCTTCGTTTTTGCACCCAGAACTCATTCGGAACCTCCTTGACACAAACAACATATGCATTTCAATCATAAAATACTCTACGAACCTGCTCGCATACTCAAAAAATCGAAAAGAGGTTATCGTCACCCGATATTGAACATGGTCAAACTCTAAAACGTTAACTTAACTAGATTCTCAACCAATGACCCAAAACACACCTGGCCCTCTCAAGACCCCATCCAATTATACCAACAAGTACAAATACATTATCCAAACTTATCCAAAGCCTCAAAACTCTCACAAGAACATCACAACAAAGAATCAAGGCTCAAATCGAATAGAATTTATCTTAAGTTGTTGAATCTTTATTTTTTTCAAAAGAGTGTCTGAATCACAATTAAACACTTTGAATTACTTTCAAATCCACACAAATTCAATTTAACTATATAGACCTATCCAAAGTCTCGAATCACCAATTGGAGTCAAATAACATCAAAGTCAACTCTTGGTCAAACTTATAAACTCTTAAGTTCTTCAAATTGCCAACGTTTGACAAATAGTGTTGAATCCTTCTAGGAACCTCCATAACCGAATTCAAATATAGGTACAAGTCCAAAATTATCATACGAACCTATCAGAACCATAAAAACTCGATTCCGAGTCCGTTTACCCAGAAATCAAACCTTGGTCAACTATTCCAACTTAAAGCTTCTAAATATAGTGTCATTTTTCCAAATCAATCCCAAATCACTCGAAAACTAAAACCGACACGCAAGTTATAATATATCATATGAAGCTATTCAAAGTCTCAAATCATCAAACAGAATACTAGAGCTCAAAACGACCGATTGAGTCATTACAGAACCCCACTTTACTGCTTTTTTATTTTTAGTTCTTTTTTAACATGTTTATTTGTATTATTTTTATAGTTTCATTTTTAATTTTCTAGGTGCATGGAAAGAAAAGCCAATGGAAGGAAGCAAAATCAAGTGAGATGGTTAGAATTAAGTGTGGGATGCTCACACAAAGAACCAAGTCTAGGAGAAGTGTGAGTACACCATGAGCTGCTAATGTTTCGATCTTTGGCCTACCAGAAAGTTTTTGTTACCCTCTTGTATTTATGAATGTGCATTGGGGACAATGCACAATTTTCAGTGTGGGATGAAGAGACTGTTTGGGTGGTTTTTTATGCTATTTTAGTTGTATTAGTTTATGTATTGAAAAAAATAAAAAATAAAAACAATTAGGTAGAAATAATCCCCCTTGATTTTTCTTATGACCATGACCCTTTTCCAAGGGATGACTCGTTAAAACGGGTAGTAATTGTGTTTAGGTAGAAGTTTCAAAAAGTTTTGGACTTTTCCCGACGATGGACTTCCTAGACAGTTGTTTTGAGGGTTTAAAGTCTTAATAAAAATACAAAAATAATTTTTTTCTTTTTGAACTGATAAGTGGAATGGGGAGAACTTGAGTATCCGTGCTTTTTGACATGTTTTATATCGAGGCTTAGAGCTGGAGCATTTGCGGTGAGTACTATCTTCTTGATTCTTGTAATTATATGCCTTGAGAATATACGTGATGTAAGGACCCGTAAACATTTTAACCAACCCTTATTGCCGGCATTGTCATGTTGCGTGCGTGTTTGCTTGACTTCAAGGTTAGCTGGGATGATCATTTGCCGCTCATAAAATTTGCTTATAACAACAGCTTCCATGCCAGTATTCAGATGGTGCCGTTTGAGGCCTTGTATGGTAGAAGATGTAGATCGCCGATTGGGTGGTTCGAGGTTGGAAAAGCTGAACTAATAGGACCAGACCTTGTGCATCATGCTACGGAAAAGGTTAAGATCATAAAAGAGCGGTTGAAAACTGCTCAGAGTCGTCAAAAATCCTA
>AWOL01S0121462.1:46180-69110 GCA_000715115.1 Nicotiana otophora
GTATAGAATCATTCAAAGGATAGGTCAGGTGGCGTACAAACTTGAACTACCACCTGAGATGTCATTAGTACACCTGGTATTCCATATGTCCATGTTGAAGAAGGTAGTTGGAGATCCGTCTGCTATTGTTCCGGTTGAGACCATCGAGGTTAGTGAAGAATTGTCATATGAAGAAATTCTGGTTGCTATTCTTGATAGGCAGGTCCGAAAGTTGAGAAACAAAGAAAATGCATCAGTGAAAATGTTATGGCGAAACCAACAAGTCGAAGAGGCTACTTGGGAAGCCGAGAATGAAATGAAAGAAAAGTACCCTCATTTGTTTGAATAGCCATGTAATAGTTCTATGAAGTTGTTTCCCTAAAGTTTGTATCTCTTGTTCGGCTAATATAAAGACACTCCTTTCTAGCTATATGTCCCCCATGAGGCTTCGGTTGGTGTTATTTTGCATTTTGTTGTGCCATTTAATTCTATATATGTTTCTAAGGTGTGCTTCGGGGGCTCTCTGGCAGGTGGATAGGCCTAAATAAAAAGGAAACTCTGGCGAAATTTTCAGGAAGTTAGGCAAATTTGGGGCTGATGGTATGTTGCATAACTGAAACTGTGTTAAGTGAACCTTGATCCTCATTCGAGGACGAATAATCTTAAGTGGGGGAGGATGTAAGGACCCGTAAAAATTTTAACCAAAATAATCGGGGTTTCGTGGTGCCAAGATAGATTCCTGCGTTACTATAGTAGAAATTATTTGCGGCTCGCAAGCTCGCCGCGGTTCGGACTTTTGGATTGAACAGTACCCTACGGACAGAGAGGAAAATGTTTCGCAGAAGAACGCATTTTTGCGGCCGATTATACGGCCGCATAATCACTCTGTGGATCGCGTAATGGCCGTAGAGTGAAGCAGTAAGTTTGGACAATTTGAGCTCAATTTTGCGGTCGATTATGCGACCGCATAATCGATATGCGGACCACATATTGGTCGCATAATTCCTCTTGGGGTTCTGCGGAGGGAGTTCTGCGGTGTATTATGCGATCGCAGAACAATTATGTGGACCGCATACTGGTCGCATATCTGAGCCGAAAGTTTAGGCCCCTGAGGGCCATTTCTACGGTCACTTTGCGGACCGCCTAACCATTATGCGGTCACATATGCGACCGCAGACCTGTGTCGGGGCACTATTTTTCTTAATTTAAAACCCGACCCCCGTTCTGTTAAAACACCCCTTAGGTCTATTTTGAGCTCATTTTCTGATACTTCTAGAGTGAGAGAGAGAGGGCCTAAGTTTTCATCAAATGGATTTTCAATCATCACTCAAAGCCTTGGAAACCAACAAGTAGAGCACCAAAATTCTTCACCCTAAAAGGTAAGGCTTCATCACCCCAACTCTAAATTTCAAACATAGCTATAATGGGGTACTAGGGTGATACGTCATGAGTATGAGGGTGGTTTATCTTGCATGCATATGTGATAAAGAGTGTGGGGAAAGAAAGTGAGTTAGAGCCATGAATGTTTTCCTAATTCTGGGTTGAATTTGTATATTGCTAAAATAGATTGAGGTTGCTAAGGGTTCCGGATAATTGTAAAGTCCAAAGAAGCGAAATCGAGGTATGTATGGCTACCTTTCATCTTCTTAGAATTGAATTCCTAGTGTCCGAATAATTGGTGTAACTTCCAACTTGATTATACTAGAATCGTTTGCCTTAGTGTGTTTGATTGAAAGATTCATGTTCCCTAATTGTTTTAAATGGTTACCATGTCATCATGCTATTTGAGAACATAAGTATAATTTTCCAAGCTCCTTCCCTTATGTGTGAAATGCCTTATGTGATGGTACTTATCGACATGAATGATGATGTTATTCGAACAAATAAAAAGGGGAAAGATTTGAATTATAAAATGTGCCCAAGTGCGAAGAACTACTTAATAAATGAGGTTGTTTGTGCCATGTAATGGAGATGGGAAAGAAATGTGAATTGAGTGGACAGTTGAAAGAGGTTATGTCTTAAGTGAGATGGCTTAGCCGATCGGGCCGAGATCAGACACCATGCTGTACACATGGTGGCATTTGTATTGGAATCATTGAATTACATTGTGGATATGGATATGTCTCACTTGAGATGGCTTAGCCGGTCGAGCCGAGACCAGACTCCATGTAAAAACATGGTGGCATTGTGAGTTGTGGCTTTGGCACTAAAGATTATTAATCTAAGAAGATGGATAGATTGCATTGGAAACTATGTAATCCTTACTCGGTGTTTTCTTTGTATTTCTATGAAGTACTTATTTATCATTATGACTACCTTCTCTTTGTTTCACTATTCATTATACTAAGATTGGTGTTTGCCTTACATACTAGTACTATTCGATAGTACTAACATCCCTTTTGCTGGGGGCGCTACATATGTTAATGGATGTAGGTGGTTCCATAGCAGTTAGTGCCAATCGCAGATAGTGGTGCTCTCTTTCTCTCCTCACAGCAATCTTGGTGTGCACCCTCTCTCCCAGGGGTCATGTAGTCCTTCTTTTGTATAAGTTTTCTCATTCTGAGGTATAGCCGGGGCCTTGTTGCCGGCATTGTCATGTTGCTCTTTTGTATCCTTAGAGGTTCCGTAGATGTTTTTGTGGGTCATGTATGTATGTTGGGGCGGTCGTTGGACCGAGTTGTATTTTGGAAAATCAACTATGGCATAATGTATATAAGGAAAATAAACTAGCAAAATTTATATATTTATATAACTGATCTCTCCCCGGTTTTACAAATGCTGATGCGATCCCTTTTTGGGTTATGAATGAGTCGGGTAGGAAAGGTTTAATAGGCTTGCTCGACTAGGTTCACTCGGTTGAGCGCCGGTCGCGCTCCCCGAGGTTGGGGCATGACATGTGACTTTATTGACCTTGGGCTCATCTTTTGACTGCTGTTATATATTACCTATGTAATTTGATTATATGGTGATTGTGCTAGTATTTTTACTTAAGGATCAGGTGTGAACCGTCTTGAGTGAGTCATGTGTATTTTTTTAGGTTCGCTTTTAGTGTACTTTGTGCCATCCTTGCTAGTCTAGGACTTTCCATGTGTGTGAGACAAAGCGAAATGAGTAGGTATTGTAAGTTTGGGAAGCGATATAGGCTCTCTTTGATTGACCATTTAGCCTGTGTGCCTAACAATGCTAATATTATCCGTAGTCACCTTTTTTGAGCTTGTAGACCTTTTCTTTGGCAACCACATTACAAGCTGAATCCCCTTTGTTCTTAATAAAATATTGTTGAACATTTACCTCCTAAAAACTTAAGTATCTAGAAGAGTAGAGAAAAAGATTGGGTAGTTTTTGAGTGGAACCATAGAAAGGCCGACAAAGTGCACTTGTATATAAATAAAAATAAGTACTAGCCGAATATACTAAAATAAGCATAGTAAAAAAAAATAAAACGAAAAAGAAAAAAAACCTCCGTATATTTGTTTGGGCTAGTAAGTATCTACATGTTGATGTGCTTAATGAAGAAGGGCTTAAATAAGTATGGTTTCATGGCAAGACAATGCATTGGTCATGACAAGAAGGTGCTTGAAAGTGAAGTGTAATGTATTAAGTTCTTAGTAGGGTTAGTCACTTGTTTCTCAAATATATCCTACCCGTCCTTTAGCCTACATTACAGCCTATAAAGTCCTATTTAATGCTAGACTCTGCAAGTTTAGATTAGTCAAGTCTTACACTACGGGCAAGCCTATAGTACGAACTTGGGTGGCATAAGAGTTATTTTGTTTTTTGTGCGAGTGAGCTAACTCTTCCGATTTGAGAGTCCTTAAAATATAGTTGAACCTATATCGCGTGTGAGGACTATTTTTCTATGGTTTGTTGGTGAGGGCACATGATTTGCAAAGGATTGGTAGAGACCTTGATTTTGAGTTGGCACAAGGAGTGGGTCATAATGTGTAATGCATTAGAGTCAAGTTCTGTGGCGAGGACGTTAGAAAGGGTCACATGAGTATTTTAAATAGTCTTGGGATGAATTTAAAACTTGAGGAAAGGTATAAAGTGTGCATATGTTGGGTTCTAAGCGTTGATATAAACCATTGTCATTGGTGTGATGCTCGAGTATGTTTTGAAATGTGTTTCTTGCCTATGCACTCAGTTTTAAGTTGCTCGAGGACGAGCAAGAGTTTAAATGTGGGGTGGTGATAAAGGGTGAAAAATGCATATTTTTGAGTATATTTATATATTATTTCTTATGTGAGTTGTGGGAGTTCACACCGTTTATGAAGTAAAATTATTCTCATTGGGTATTCCTTATGTGTAGGAATACACTTGTGCGGAAAAGAATAAAATAGGAGAAAAATTGGAAAGAAAAAAAAAGATGGAGAGAAAGGTCTTGGACAACGAAGCGAGGTTCGCTTCACCAGACCGGGACCGATGCAGAAGAAATCAACAACTGGGAGCGGTATGGGGCGTGCTTCTCCAATCCGAAATAGGAGAAGTCAAATTCTCCCTAACTCAACCCTACTTCATATAAATAAGATAGTTAGCCACGTTTTGAAGCAGGGGAGGCTTTGGAGAGGCAGTAAAATGGTTGGAGCAACGAGAAGGATTTAGCTTCATGTTGTTTCCTCTTTCTTCCTATGTTTCTATTGTTATGAATTTTAGTTTTGTAGTTTTACATACTATTATGAATGACTAATTTGTTATCTAGGGTTTTGATGGAACCTTTTGTAGGATAAATTCTTGTTACGTTTTTATATAATTGAGCTTTTGAATTTCTCTACTTATTCAACAACGTGCTTATTCCGGTTGATTAAATGTGTTAGGTGGTGTCCTAATTTTCTCACCATATTTGATTCTCCTATTTCTTGAAGGAAAGCGCAACATATTTACCATAATTGAGTTTTTCTTCTTGTAGAAAAAAACTATATATCTCTCATATTTGGCTAGTCCCTTTTCTTGTAGAAAAAGATTTGGACTTCTATAAATTGAGGATCCTTCCTTCTCATTCAGTAGCATCCACAATGTATCCATATAGGGCTTGAGATTCATGTTCAGGGGGAGAACTTTACGGGACAAGTGTTAGTCTGTCACTTGTATTTGTCTGTTCGTGAGGTTGTTCACTCAATAATTTGTACTCTTTTGTTATTATAGTGGATTGCTCATCTCCACTATGGACGTAGGTAAATTGGTCGAACTACGTTAAATGTTTGTCTCTTTTGGTATATTTCTCTTTTGTTGTCTGATTTATCACCGTTCAAGTGTTGCTTTACTAGCTTCCACATGACACCTGATTGTTTCGGTCCTAACAAGTGGTATTAGAGTGAGATTCAAGACATGTTCATCGTTGGGGGTTTAGTTCTAGCCACAACCTATTTGACGATAATCATGATTTTTGTCTGAGCAATTTGACCGGAGTGCTACTCTCGTTGAGACAAACTTTGCAGTGGAGATTTGGAGATGCGACCTGTTGAAAGTTATGTGAAGAAGGTGGATCGATGTTATTTTGTCTGAAAGTGTTGTCTTGATTTTGTTACCATATTTTATTCTCCTAGTTTTTGAAGGAAACGGCAACATATATACCATAATTGAGTTTTTCTTCTTGTAGAAAGAAACTATATATCTCCCATATTTGGCTAGTCCCTTTTCTTGTAGAAAAGGGTTTGGACTTCTATAAATTGAGGATCCTTCCTTCTCATTCAGTAGCATCCACAATGTATCCATATGGGGTCTGAGAGTCGTGTTAAGGGGGGTGAATTTTATGGGACAAATATTAGTCTGCCACTTGTGTTTGCCTCTTCGTGAGGGTGTTCTCTCGATATTTTGTACTCTCTTTTATATAGTGGATTGCTCATCTCCACTATGGACATAGGTCAATTGGTCGAACCACGTTAAATGTTTGTATCTCATTTGGTATATTTCTCTTTTGTTGTCAGATTTATCGTCGTTCAAGTGTTACTTTACTAGCTTCCGCATGACACCTAATTTCATCGGTCATAACAAAATGGTCATCGATTTCCTGTACCTATTTATTATGTATTACTTGGTAAAGGGTACATATTTACTTGGGTTCAAAACGTTCTAAGTCCACGAGCCATCATTAACCGGGTGCATGAAACCCCAAAAGTAGTAAGAGTCCACGAGATAATGCCCAATTATTTAAAGACTCATAATCCTACGGGTTGCCACGAACCCACCGACTGCCGTATGACAAAATGACTGGGAAAATTGGGTTACCAAACCCTGAGGGCACCAAGCCTACGAGGCAGGGCGTAAATAAGAAAGGCTATGGCCAACTTAAGGATTTAAGCCATTAGAGCTTTGACCTCAATACATAAACAACTCGGAGACAACTCAGTTTGTAAATATAAACAGTAAGGTCCTTACACATTTTAAGTCCATAAAGAATATGTCAGATCTAATCAAATCAATCGGTTTCGAATTATGTTTAAGGAAAAAGCCACCTTTGGCAAAGATAAACTATGTCCAGATAAATTAGTCAACTTTGTTTTATTTTTTTCAGACCCTCCGAAGTCAAAGCAGCTAGGAGTCGTTTCTTGACCGAGATCTTATTCGGGGTTTAGAAGTTGAACAATTTGATTAATGACAAAATTTATGCTAAGGCATAGATGATATATTAAGTCTGAAACACAAGTTATATATTCTATGTCCTAATCATAAGCAACTGTAGAAAAATTAAAGGAAACAATATATAGTCGAAGGGTAATTTCTTATAATTATCAAAACATATTTATAGAGGCATGAGAAAACGGTTCCAAAGTACAAAACGTACGAATACAGAAAAACTAAATAATATAAACTAAGGAATTCCCTACCTAATCTTCATAAGAGCCCAGCTCGCTATCTGATCCCTCGAGCATTTACTTCTCTTTGGCCTCGGCTTCGAACCTTTTGGACTCTTCGATCTTGGCCTCTTCGATATTGGCCGCTATGTCGACCCTCCTAGCTTGGATATCCTTGAGAGCCTTTCTCCGAGATAGATACTTCACATATTCATCCTTCATTATGACACGGGCTTAGGCTATCCCGACATCGGCCTTATACTGAGCCAGCATATCTTGGGCTTTCAAGACCTCATTCGAAGCCACCTCCAATTCAGACTTCAGCGCAGTATACACATGGCCAAGAGCATCAAACTGTACGACGGCCAAGGCAAGTTGCGCCCAGAGTTTCTCCTTAGTCGAGACCATTTTTCGGCCTTCTCTTTCGTCACTTAGAGCTGCACTTTGGTCAATGCCAAGTCCTCCTTGGTAGCATCCTGCTCCGATGTTAGGAGGTCCATTTTGCCTCTCAGCTCATCGGCTGAAGTCTTGACCCCGTCCATATCGATCCTGAGCCAGTCTATAAAAGTTATCTTTTCCTGGACCTGTGATGTTGCAGCATTAGCATTGGCATTTAGCCTCTCATAAGAAATTTTGAGGACCCTTACCTTCTCAACCAGAAGAGCATGGTCATGTTTCTATTCTGAGACCTCCTTCTGGGCCTTCTCTTGTTCGGCCGGAAGGGCGGAGTGGTTGGCCATGACCCTAAAGACTTCATCTTTCTACTCATAAAGATCTTTGTACATCTTCGTTTGCCGGACTTGTTCATTGAGCTCGAATTCGAGGTGTCTCACCTCCATCCTGGATCCGTGAAGTTTTCATGATGAAACACCGAGGCCTGAGACATAGAGAAAGAAAATCATTAAAAACATTTAAGACAACGAGAATTCGTTGAAATAAATAGGAAAAGGATATACCCGATTTAGCATTTGCTGGTCCTTATTGAAAAGACTTGGCCCATCTACCTCGTTCATCTTCACTTGGTCTTCTTCGGTTACCAAGGAACGAAGCTGGCCACTCCGACTGGCTAGGACAACATGCTAGTATCCGCTGGTACCCATGACTGTCTTCATTCGTTCGAGGTCTACACTCGATGCGAGAAACTACTTCTCAATCTTTGAGCTGGAACTTGGCTCACTTGATCCTGATTGCACAAACCTTTTCGGGATCTCTAGGTAGCCAAGTCCAGAGTAGTCCTCCAGCATAACAACATCCACACCCTCAAAAAATGATTTAAGGGCATCATCAATAGCCCAGGAGATTTCAGTCGACATCACCTTTGAAAACTGCTCTCCACGAGACCGGAGGGGCTTGTTGCGAAGCAGCAGCTACATGTTCTTCTTCGGCCCCCAAGCTAGGGAGAATTAAGCCTTATGAGCATCCACCTCAAGGGCCGCCAACACTTGATCGGCATAAATCTGCTCGTGGGTGACAAATTCCATGTCCTCGTCATCCTTGGGAAAATCCTTGAGATAACGAAGAGTTTCAAACTGTGAGACCCGGGTATCCGAAGTCTTTTTGGTTCTCTTCCTGACTCGGAGCACGATTATGTTTCTTTTCTTGACCTCGGCAAGAGCTTTCGTGGAGCCAAGGGATCTCTTTTCTTCTTTGTTTTTTCCTCCTTCTGTGCAGCAACTTTTGCAACGGGCTGTAGGGAGATGGAGGGTTTGGAAGACGGGGCCGAGACCATAGTATTGGTTATTTCCCGAAGCTTGGTGGTCTTTGGGAAGATTGTGGAAAACGAAATGGGCTTATGGAAATAATGTAATAAAGGGCAATAAGGAGAAGACCAACCAGACAAAAGCACTCATCATGGGAACGAGCCTCTCACTTGCCTTTTGAGAGATTACGCCACGCTCAAAATAGGTGAGTTACTTGCATATGCCTTCTATCCACTCCCTCAAATGCGGGACCACGTTGGGGACTTGGGGGACAGCCTAATATCAAATGAGACATGTCATGGGCATGAAAAGTAGATACAAGAAAGGACTTTGTCGACTTAAGAGGAAGTAAACTTATGGTTCGGGTTCCACTTCTCAGGGAACGACATGAATTCGGGAGGAATGAGATCCTCGGTCTTTATGTGATCGAACTTACCCTGCCAACCCCGGTCCTTGTCTTCGTCTATGCAGGAGAAGGGAGCTTTATTTTCCCGACGGGCAAGCTTGATTAACCCCCTCCCCCCTCCCCCCCGAAAGATTTGGGGGCTATATACTCAGAGCAAGTGATCGACCGAGAATCGTGGCTCCTCTATATTGTTCACAAAAAGGCGGAGAATAGTCATGGTCCTCTAAACCGACGGCTGACGTGTGTCCAAAATCAGAGCGACGTGACTAATGGGATATTTTACTTTGTCAACTTGCTCATGACGTATAAGAGAAGGAATTGGTGTCAATTAGTCACTTCTCATTGCTCCCATAATCTACTCTCTGAGAAGTGAGGGGACTATCTGTATATAGATAAAATGGAGGATAGAGTTACCCTCGATTTCCTGTTGTGAAGTGAGGAACAATGTTACTTGTTATTAGCTCGAGTGAGACCAAAAGTTCCTACTGATCGAAACTAGGAGCGGACGAATGATACGTTGGGTATCGAGCATGGCCGAACTCGGAGAGAATCTAGCTCGAGCGATATGAAAAACGAGGGTAAAGAAAAGACGGTTAAAGAAGAAAAACGGAGAGCCAAAATATCCGCCATCAGCCGGGTACTACGACACTGATCACGCTCGGTATTGAATGCGGATCATGTTCTCATGGGAGAAAAGGAAGGAAATTTTTTTTACCTTATTTATACTTGTATTAGGATTAAAACCCCTCTACTATATAAAGGGGAGGACCCCTTCATTTTTTGACATTGCTTCTGGCATACATATCAAGGCAATAAAATTTATTTTGGCTTTCTGCAATTGTTTAAGCATTCTTTAGTTGTTCACTCGTTTAGTTGGATTTGAGCTCTATCTCAAGGGCTCGCTTGAAACTGACCATTAGCATTCAAGCCTAACGCAAGGCTTTACTACTTCGCCACATTGCTTTGATCGTATTATTTCATTTCAATTCAATTATTTACTGTTCTTTAATCATTTGTGTTAAATTAAACCACAAATTATTTAAACCGTAAAAATTTAATTGTTATCTGTTTTAAGAGTAAACATGTATGAAAAATATTTTTTATACATATAATATCTTCTTAAATACTGGTAGGATCATTCTTTGGTTCGACATTTTATGCCATTAAAGGTAAAGAAGCAAAATTTGAACTAAGACATTATTGTTGAAACTTGATATCATCTTTAACTGTAAGACAACTAGTTCCTACTTGTTATGATAAAGTGGTTCATGGGGCCAAACCGGTCACGACCCAAAATCCCAACCTGTCGTGATGGCGTCTATCTCGATACTAGGCAAGCCGATAATATCAATAAACCACAATTTCTTTTAAGTTTGAAAATATAATATTTAAATATAATACGAAATCCCATAAATACTGATACGAACACTCTCCAAAACCTAGTGTCACTGAGTACATGAGCATCTAATATGGTTACAAGTCTGGAAAATATGGTATATAATAGTCTAAGACCAAAATACAATAAACAAGGAGATAGGGAAGGAGAGACAAGGTCTTCGAAACATGACAGCTACCTCTGAATCTCCGAAAGATCAACTGCACGAGAGAATCAACACCCGCTATGTCTAGAAGCACCTGGATCTGCACACGAAGTGCAGGGTGTAGTATGAGTATAACCAACTCAGCAAGTAACAATAATAACTAAGGAACTGAAGATAGTAACGAGTTTCACAGTTATAGTTCACTTTCAGTAATTCCAGCAAAGAATACACATGCTTTCAAATCCAACAGTTTAAGTCAAATCAATTTCAAGTTCATGTAATCCGGATATAAACTCTTTCAGAGAATTTCACAACAATGACAAATAACAACTAAGTGCAACAACAAATGCAAAGCAAGTACAGCCTCTCAGAGCAACAACTCAACCACTCGACACTCAGCACTCACACTCAATAGGTACCCGTTCTCACTGGGGGTGTTCAGACTCCGGAGGGGCTCCTACAGCCCAAGCTCTATAATCTGCACGGACAACTCACGTGCCATAGTATAAATATCTGGATCCGCACGGACAACTCACGTGTTGCACGGACAACTCACGTGCTATAGTATAATATAAGGATCCGCACGGATAACTCATGTACTATAGTATAATATCTCACAATAAGGCCATCGGCCTCGCTCAGTCATAAATCTCTCCAGTCTCTCGGGCTCTCAACAATCATGAAATCAGCCCAAACAACAATGATATGATGCATCAATAATGAAAAATAGAGATAGGGATAAAATAATCAAATAAACTGTGACTGAGTACAAAACAATAGTTAAGAAGATAGTTCAACATATACAAGACTTCTGTGGGTCCCAACAGTACCAACATATAACCTAAACATGGTTTCTAACATGACTTACAGTCAAATTTCCACAACACATAGAAAGCACAAGACTAACAACAAGTTATTCTACTTTATAGTTTCCAAGGCACAGACCAAGTCACAATCCCCTCGGTGCACGCCCACACGCCCGTCCCCTAGCATGTGTGTCACCTCCAAAGTAATCATATGATACCAAAATCCAGGAGTTCATACCCCCGGGATTAGATTTGAAGCTGTTACTTACCTCGAATAAGACGAATCCAATGACGAGCAAGCTACACAATGCTCCAGAAATCCCATTCTGCGCGTATCAACTTATGAATGGCTCGACTCTAGCCACGATTAATTTGATTCAATCAATACCAATTATTTTAATTAATTCCATAAGGAAATTCTAATTTTCCAATAAAAATTTGAAATTAAGTCAAAATAGCACATGGGGCCCACATCTCGTAATCCAATGAAACTCATAAAATCCGACAACCCATCCAATTACAAGTTCAACCATACACATTCTACTCAAATCCGACTCTGAATCGGTGTTCAACTCTTGAAAATTCATTTTTATGAAATTGTAGAAATTTCCTTTGTTTTGTCTTGAAAAATCAATAATCTAATTCTGAAAACGAAGATTAATTTGTGGAATATAATCACAAGGAAGTCAAGAATACTTACCTCAAGTTGGGTGGAAAAGTCCTCTCCAAAAGTGCCCAAACCTTGCTCCAAAATCCGAAAATGATGAAAAACCATGAACCCTCGAACTTAAAGGTTCTGTCCAGTCAATCCGTACCTGCGGACAAGAGGTCGCATCTGCAACCTTCGTATATGCGGGACAAATCTCGCTTCTGCGAGAACAACTTGGCCAGTCATGATCGCTTCTGCGATGCCTAGGACCGCACCTGCAGTTGCACTTCTGCGCTCAATGGTTCCCACCTGCGGACTTGCCTCTCCCTCAACTCCCTATCTGCGGAGCCTTGCTCGCAACTACGGGCTCGCAGATGTGGTTAAATCCTTCGCACTTGCGCCCTGCCTAGGCTAGCCCAGTTCCGCTTCTGTGTAAAACTAGCCGCATCTGCGACACCGCACCTGCAGCCAATTCCTCGCAGGTGCGATCACACCAGAAGACAAACATTTTCCAGATTTCTTCTAAGTCCGAATTTGATCCGTTAACCATCCGAAACTCACCCAAATCCCTCGGGACCACGTCCAAACATACCAACAAGTTCCATAACATAACACGGACCTAGTCGAGGCCTCAAATCATATCAAACAACATCAAAATGATGAATCGCACCTCTAATCAAAATCTATGAACTTTGAACTTTAGATTTCTATATCTTGTATCGAAACACATCAAATCAATACGGAATGAATTCAAATTTTGCACACTAAGTAATAAATGACATAACAAAGCTATTCAAATTTCCAGAATCAGATTTCGACCCCGATATCAAAAACTCAACCCCCCGGTCAAACATCCCAAAAATTCAACTTTCGGTATTTCAAGCCTAATTCCACTATGGACCTCCAAATAATTTTCTGGATACTCTCTTCAGTCCAAAATCACCATACGAAGCTATTGGAATTATCAAAATTCAAATCCAAGGTCTTTTACATATAAGTCCACATCCGGTCAGCTTTTCTAACTTAGATTTTCAATTATGAGACTAAGTGTCTCATTTCACTCCAAATTCCTCCCAGACTCGAACCAACGAACCCAGTAAGTCTTACAACGACTGTGAAGTATAAATTAAGCAGTAAATGGGGGAACAGGACTGTAATACTCAAAACGACCGGCCGGGTCGTCACATTCTCCCTCACTTAAACATACGTTCGTCCTCGAACATGCCAAGAGTTGTTTCCAAGCCATTGAATCACTATTCCATCTTACCATGCACATACCCGGGGGTGATCTCACGTCACCCTATTCTATATAGGCCCGACCACACAACATATCTGACAATCATTAATTTAACCTTAGCCCAAAACCTTGGAGCCAAATTTCTAACATCCAGAATTCTTTTCAAGACCCGAATCTCATATCTACACACTGTATAAGTCTGAACAAGCTGCATCGAGCCATAACTATAACCACAGATATAATAAACTAACATATTACATGACTCGCATGCCCATGGAACCATTCTTGATCACCGTAACTACTCCAAGACCAACCAACTACTAGTATTAAACCCCATATTGAACCAAACATCACCCCAAAAACTTCGTACACTTTTGATAATAAAAGAAACATGCAAAATCTCGTAACCCCTTATCAGATCAACACGTTATGGAGCTCTCTCGCCCCAACAGTATCCTCCCGAATATACCATAATCGAGCCTGATAGTACCCATTCTAGGTCCAATGACCTTATTTTTATTAAACACAACTATCCCACAGACACGCCACATCAATATAACTCAAGCCAGAATTGTGCAATCCGTGTACCCAAATATGGGAGATATCTCAAGGAAGAGAACCATTTTGCAAGTTCAACAAGAACTACCACAACCGCAATATTACAACCAACTCCTCAAATTTCGTGAAGAGGATAACCATAGGTGCATGCGCACATTTAAAGAGGAAGAAAATTAATAGATCAGATAAATTATCATAGAACTAGAATTCTCACACACAGAACGGACAACTGACGTGCCAATAATATGAATCGCCCGGCATGGTCACCAGCCTCCAGTCGCAGCATATTATCCAAGAGCAATTAGACAAGTACACTTGTATATAATAATGAAATAAGATTCTCATGCTCCTGGACTGGCATAAATAATATGCCATAGCATAAGCATGTGCAAAGTCTACTATCACACTTCAAATCGCAAGTTAACACTGAAGTAGTAACTACCACGTTTACTGAGGGGAACTAGCATCTTTGTAACCTCAAATGTAGCTCAGATAGTTCTCTACAAAGGTACGAACCGAGAAACATTATAACTTTACGCTTAACAGTCAACTCTAGGCATATCATAGCCTAAGCATTCTTTCAAGTATGAATACTTGCCCCGATACCCGCACATTGGCTCAAACCTCATATATATGTGCACTCATAGTGCGTAGCTATCACAAATAATTAACGCAACTAGTGCCTCTACTGAGTTTAAATAAAATACTCACCTCAAATAGATCGCAACCCTGAAACAATGTGCTTCTGAGAACTCCTAGTCTCCAAATTCATCAAACACATGAATTACCGTAACTGATCCCAACTCCAGCACTAGAATGTCTAACACATCTTCCATTCACGATCTTCCCAAAAGGAATACTTTCATAATTCTTCTGTGCCACATAGCAATAATTTGAATATCAATAGTCTATCAACCAGGTGAGTACTGCAATACCAATGAACATCCGTAAGTAAACACAACGCGCCTTTCGAAATGCGCACCTTTCTCAAGGATTACTGAGCAGCTATAACATTCATCTAATTATCTAAAATTGAACATTCTGTCCAAAATTCGTGATCTTCCTTTCAAGAATGAACTGCCACCTTGTACCTGCAAATCTTAATCCCGCACAACACACCACATCTTTCATGCCATCATTTGGCAAGCACGAGAATCTCATTATCAACTCTAAGTCACCACTAAATTACATACCCTATTAGTTAGAAACCTCTCTCTTGCTTCTTTCCAGGAGGAAATCACCAGACACAACACGTTCCATACACCGGTAAAAAATATCCGGTTCAAACCATGGTAGAAACTATCATGAACACTTTGAAATCCATTTGCACACAACCAAGATATCATAACTAAATTCCTCTTACTCGACCCCATCACGCAGGTCACCAACCCAAGAATATTTCCGTTAAAACGTCCGTAGAGCCTCAACACATCTGATCATACCATTACCAAACTGGTCCAGCCTACTACCCAGTCGTCCTATTTTCTCCAAGTTTCTGCTGAACCAACCTCAATTTGACACTTATCCATTTCAAAACGCCACGATCCATACCCAAACCACACTACAAAACATCCTAACATACACTACACTGCCATAAGGCCCATAAGCCAATGTATTCTTCTTAAGCACCTCCATAAATACCACAACTGTAACACTCACTCTGGAAATGCCTTATGCGAATTTAGAATTGTTCTTCTTTCCTTTCTTATACGAAAATGTAGAATCCATAGTCATGCAAAATTACCGCAAGTACTAACACCTTCAATGCAAAATCTCAAATTATTATCCCTACAGAAGTCCAGAATCATTCTCAATTGCTATATAAAATTCTCCAACCCATTAGAATTTTCTCGGGAGTCACCTACTTTGCTCAAATCAAACTTGCACTGCCCAAACGGGCCGAAAGTCACAAGCCCCATTAGCATAAGAACCCCCTAAATAGTAGCCTACCTTAACAAGACTAATCAAATTCATACTTCATGCGCACTAAGTTCTTAAAATAACAATTTAATCATTCCATGATTTCCATATTTCTATAAAATGCCATATAACCCGTATTCAAGAATTTTCTTACTCGAGTCATCCTCGATCTCCATCTCTACAAGTCATAACTGATCCACAAATATGTTTCCGACCAAAACTAAAAATTTTAACACATAACCATGAGATCAAATTATAAATAGTAGACTCCCCCACTTAGATTTAAGCTACAANTCTGAGATCAAATTATAAATAGTAGGGGCCCCCACTTAGATTTAAGCTACAATTATAATAACTTAGACCCCGCAGGGATTTCTCCTTTTCAATTACCATGATCTCGCACCGTCAACTCGCCAAACTTCTCGAAGTCTTTTGTTAAGCTTTCCATGAACCTTCTGAATCACCAGCCACAATCACACACATGACCCGTTACCGGGTAGCAAGTAATATTCCTCGCAGAAGCTTCATCGATATCACGTCACCGCTAACTACTCACAAGGGATAACACACCTGTGGAATATCCTTACTGACATTTTCCAACGATGCTGCACTGGGCGCAACGACTACGAAATTAGTAAATTATCCTGAGCTCATGCTCGCCCACCATTTGTGTAGGTATGCCCTTTCCGTATTAACATCAATTGAAAGTTCAACAATGCCTTCTGAACTCAAGTCATAATGTGCTTGAAACGATAATCAGATCTTTACATCCCTCCTCATTTCAAACAAACTCCTTTCTTCCATATTGAATCTTCCTTTGTACAGTAACCATCACTCAAAATAAAGTCTGTAGGACAAATCACATTCTATCACGATTCCAAACAGTTCTACACTTTCTCATGGCGCACGACTACCCTACCATTGAATTCATATGCTAATCTGCCACTTTTACATCGGTTAAATCATCTCCTTTAAGAAACTTCTAGTACTTCAACCACCGTGAAACACTTCTCGTCATGTCTTCCCTCATACTTTTCTACCCAATTGTTACATCAACTCGAAATGCATCTGTGTCATACCCGAACTAATAAAATGTTACTGACTCTAAGTCTCTTCGAATATCACCTTTCTCAAGCCATTAATATCAGAATAACCATTCCCAACAACCATTAATACATAAATACTTAATCTTCTTGAGTCCAAACTCATTGACAAGACATGAGAATTTAATTTGTCCCAAAATTTAACAACTTGAAAGATCCTTCAAAACATTCACACTCTAGACCGTAGGTCACATCAAAACGAAAATCAAGCACCCAATGGCCTTCCTCTACATTTCAAGGAAACACTTCTCGTCAAATTCAAATCTTCTTAACACATCCTGTAGTTACATCATACTCATCACAAAGCCAAGCCACCGCTCATCGAGCCACAAATTCCACTCGTAGGGACATTACCGGACATATGCGTCCAAATGTACAGGTTACAACTGATACTACCGAGCCTAAGCTGCGGTCTAAACCTGGCCTCAAGTTCTCGAGACTAGCCCATCACCAAAACACAAAATACACATCTTGAACCTCGTTAATAGAATCCCAATTTGGCGATGCACAGCTGATACCGAGCGCTCATATGCGCATATGAAATGTGTGAAAGGAATTATAAGAGTTATGTATCAAGCTGAATCAATCTCGCACAATCGAATACAAGAAAGTGAAATTTTCCTAAGGGTTCGGTGGCCTCTCAAAGATAAGTACAGACATCTTCGTACCGATCCGCAAATCTCAACTAAACCTACTCATGATTTGTGAGACCTATGTTACCTAGAGCTCTGATACCAACTTGTCATGACCCAAATTCCCAACCTGCCGTGATGGCGCCTACCTTGATACTAGGCAAGCCGATAATATCAATAAACCACAATTTATTTTAAGTTTGAAAATATAATATTTAAATACAATACAAAATCCCACAAATACTGATACGAACACTCCGCAAAACCTGGTGTCACTGAGTACATGATCATTTAAGATGGATATAAGTCTGGAAAATATGATCTATAATAGTCTAAGACCAAAATACATTAAAACAAGGAGATAGGGAAGGAGAGACAAGGTTTGCGAAACACGACAGCTACCTCTGAATCTCTGGAAGATCAACTGCATGAGAGGATCAACACCTGCTATGTCCATAAGCACCTGAATCTACACACGAAGTGCAGGGTGTAGTATGAATACAACCAACTCGGCAAGTAACAATAATATCTAAGGAAATGAAGATAGTGACGAGTTTCATAGTTATAGTTCACTTTCAGTGATTCCAGCAAAGAATAGACATGCTTTCAAATCCAGCAGTTTAAGTCAAATCAATTTCAAGTTCATGTAATCCGGATATAAATTCTTTCAGAGAATTTCACAACAATAACAAATAGCAACTAAGTGCAACAACTAATGAAAAGCAAGTACAGCCTCTCAGAGCAACAACTCAACCACTCGGCTCTCAGCCCCTTAGCACTCACACTCAATGGATACCCGCGCTCACTAGGGGTGTTCAGACTCCGGAGGGGCTNTAACTGCATGAGAGAATCAACACCTGCTATGTCCATAAGCACCTGAATCTACACACGAAGTGCAGGGTGTAGTATGAGTACAACCAACTCGGCAAGTGACAATAATATCTAAGGAACTGAAGATAGTGACGAGTTTCATAGTTATAGTTCACTTTCAGTAATTCCAGCAAAGAATAGACATGCTTTCAAATCCAGCAGTTTAAGTCAAATCAATTTCAAGTTCATGTAATCCGGATATAAACTCTTTCAGAGAATTTCACAACAATAACAAATAGCAACTAAGTGCAACAACTAATGAAAAGCAAGTACATCCTCTCAGAGCAACAACTCAACCACTCGGCTCTCAGCCCTTAGCACTCACACTCAATGGATACCCGCGCTCACTAGGGGTGTTCAGACTCCGGAGGGGCTCCTACAACCCAAGCACTATAATATGCACGGACAACTCACGTGCCATAGTATAAATATCTGGATTCAGACGGACAACTCACATGCTGCACAGACAACTCACGCGCTACAGTATCATATAAGGATCTGCACGGACAACTCACGTGCTGCACAGAAAACTCACGTGTTACATGAACAACTCCCATGCTATAGTACAATATCTCACAATGATGCCCTTGGCCTCTGATAAGTAGGGATTTTAACCTATTATTTGATCTCTTTTACTTGTGTTTTAGGCCAAAAATGCTTGAAGGTATTTCCGGAAACTAATGAAATATTCTTGCTTGTAGGAATTGTTCAAAATGAGCCAAAGGAATCAAAATCAACTCACAAAGGAGTCAAAAGCTGAACAAAAACCAAGGCTTAGCAAAGAGGTCTGTAGTGTGGACCGCACAAATATTATGCGGCCGCGAACCCATGATGCGTCCGCGATCATAATTATGCGGTCTGTAATGGGGAGATTCAGAGAGTGTGATTTTGGAATAAATGATGAGCACGGACCGCACCAGAAATGTGCGGCCACGAAAGTCCTTGTGCGGCCGCAATTGAAATTACGCAGACCACGATGACTGGGATTCAGAAAGCTGACAACTTGAACAAAAGAGAGAAGTGCGGACCGCACTAGAATTGTGCGACTGCGGAAATCCCTTGTTCGGCCATGATCGAATTTATGCGGTCCGCAAGATGAAGAATCAGAGAGTTGATTTCAAGCCAAACCCAAGCAAGTGCGGACCGCATCACTTTTACGCTGCCGTTTAATCTGGAGTGCGGCCAGACTTAGAATTATGCGGTCCGCGAAAGTTTAGCTCAACCTTGATCCAAAAGAGAAGAGCGCGGAACGCATCAGCATTATGCGGCCGCGAAAGCAAACGTGCGGCCGCACTCAGAATTATGCGGGCGAACAACCTACGTAGGGGCATTTTTGTCAGATGTTTTCAGCTTAGTATAAATATAACTTTTTGTCATTTTTAGGGAATGTTATGTTTTGTATGAGCACCTAAGACGGCTGACTTTTCTGTTTTCGGAAGTTCTGTACTAGATTCACTTTTTAACATTAGATTTTTATTTTATAAATTAATATTATGGATTTTATCTTCAATTCATCTTTAATTTGTATTATTTCCATGAGTAGCTAAACCTATAGCTAGGGTTGTGACCCAACCCTAGTGTGGGTATTTAATGGGTAATTGATTTTAGGGATTGAATGTGAATAGGTTAGTGATATTTAGCCTAGTTCTTTCTAGAACTCAAGAATTAATGGTTGCAAACATTGATTCATGCCTTTATGACTTAGTCTCTACTTGAGAAAGAGGGACTAAGTCTAGAAAAGCTAGGCTAACAAGGAATTGGGGTGAACTCAAGAAATTGATAGCTCCAATTAAAGGGTTAAACCTAGATATAGTAATACCCAACTTAATCTAATATCACTTGATTTGCATGAATACCCATTTGGACTTGAGAAAACCAAATTGAGAAAAATCACTCAAACTACAGAGAGGTATAGAGTGAGTACACGGGTGTGATAGCTATATTACAATCCCAACTAATCAAGCTTGCCCTAGTTTTTGATACCCGTTAGAAATCCACCTAGGTAGAAGTCACTACCCTAGTGTGTTTGAACATTTGAAAAACAACAACAAAAATATTGTCCTTAGTTTCAATTATTGCAATCATTAGAGTAAAGTTAGAAGTAGAAATCAAACCCAAACTTGTGGAAGTGTAATTAGATTCAAAACCCGCATCAAGCTTAGATATAAACCTAATTTCAAACATTGACTCCATATGGATTCGATCCCGACCTAGTTGGATTAAAACTGCATTGACCACCCTTGTTACTCAATAGTAGTATAGGCTTGGACCCGATCAATGTTTGGCGCCATTGCCGGGGATTAAACGGATTTATCTATATATCTAGGTATTTGTATGTTTTGTTTTTCTTTCCTTCCGAGTCATAAATTTTGTTTGTGAATTGAATTTAGGTACAAAATGGCCCTTAACAATGAGCCCCTCGGAAATTGACCATTGGGGGATGACCTAGATGACGATCAAGTGGATGAGGTTCATCCCGAGCCTCAAGTAAATAAGCGAGGCTGACTGCCTCCACCAAGAGCAGTGCACCGAGTGTTGCCGAATGAAGGCTATACAAGTGCAATAGTCCTGTCCTGGATTAGGGCAGGAAACGTCCAAATTACCAATGTGATGCTTACACTACTTGAGCAGCGGGGTTTCTTCACCGGAGCCCCACACTAAAATGCCTACAAGCATCTCAAGGGTTTCATCGATACTTGTTGGGGGAGCAAGCAAACAAATGTCACCGAGGATGCACTGCGGTTAAGGTTGTTTCCCTTTTCTCTACGGGGAAAGGCTTTAGACTAGTTAGAGATATTTCCCAATAATTCTATCCACACTTGGGATGAGTTGGATGAGAAATTCATTGCCAAATTCTTCTCTCAAGGGCACAAGGCTACACTAAGGGATGAAATTTTATCTTTCAAACACGAGCCCAATGAGCCATTGAACGAAATATGGGAATGATATCGCACCATGGTCAAAGAATGCCCAAACAATGATATGACCGAGGCCATGATCCAACAGACCTTCTACAGAGGGATCAACACAACAAATCAGTGTGTGGTAAATAAACTCGCTACGGGTAACTTCATGAACACACCTTATTCTGAAGCTTGTGAAATCTTGGATGAGATGGTGAACACCTCTTCGGCGTGGCAAAGTAGTGCCAATGTTCCCCAGGGTAACCCAAATGTTATTCACCTACACAAGGAGCTACATGATCATGGGCAAGCTATTGCGGAGTTGAGAACCGCCATGACCCAATTGGCCAAGGCTCAGGTTCAATAGGTTCAAGGGTCGAAACAGGTGAATGCTATGGAAGAGGTGAACATGATGGTAAACAAGAGACGGCAACGAGGTCAACAAGTACAGAACCATCCTGAACAATTTGCGCAAAGTAATAGTGGGTATAATCAAGATGATTCATATCATGAGCAAGATGAAGAGGTTCAATATGTCAACAATTATCAAGGTCAAAGATGCAATGCTCCAAATCAAAAACATTGGAGATCATAAGGAAACTAAGGAAACTGGAACAACCAAGGCCACCAAGGAAATTGGAGTGCTGACAACAACAATAATTAAAGCAATTAGGGTAATCAAGGTAATCAAGGCAATTTGGGAGGAAATAATCAAGGTAATTGGGGTGGCAACAATCAAAGCAATTGGGGGAACAACAATACTCAAGGGGGTTGGAAAAATAATAATCAAGGAAATCGGGGGTCGGGCTTTCAGAGGCCCCCCGATGTATCAACAACCAAACAACCCGACTCCATATCCGTCGCAAGATCATAGTTCTTCCAATAGTGAAATGGGACGGATTGAAAATATGTTTAAGCAAATGATGGAGAAAAACGCCAACTCCGATGCCCAATTAGCCTCCCACAACACTTCTATCTGCAACTTGGAGGTTCAACTTGGCCAAATTTCTCAAGCTTTAAATAATCGCCCAAAGGAGGCACTACCTAGTAATATGGTGGTGAACCCGAAAGGTGGGAATATAGGGCATGCAATGGCCATGACAACAAGAAGTGGGAGACCCCAAAGAAGACATGTGGGTGATGATGTGTTAGTGCAAAATGATGATGAGCCAAGAAATGATGTTCAAGCTAATGAAGAAGCGAGGATTGATATTGATGAAAATGTGGAGGAGACGCAAAAAGAAGTGAACCTGTCTAGGTAGCACGTGACTGACATACCGGAACAGGTAGTCCCAAAGGCTAAGGTACCAATGCCAAGGCCTCCTCCTCCATACCCTCAAAGAATTTCAAAGAAAAATAATAAGAATAAATTCAAGAAATTCATTGATATGATAAAAAGTTTGTCCATAAATGTGCCGTTAGTTGAAGCCTTAAAACAAATGCCGGGATATGCCACGTTCATGAAGGATTTGATAACAAAGAAGAGATCAATGAACTGTGAAACGATCAAAATGACACATCAAGTGAGTTCTATGGTACACTCCATGGCTCCAAAGTTAGAAGACCCCGGTGCTTTCACAATCCTGTGCACTATTGGGAATGCCGATTTTGCCAAAGCTTTATGTGATTTGTGGGAAAGAATTAACTTGATGTCATATTCTGCGTTCAAAATGTTGGGGATTGGGCAACCAAGACCCACATCCATGAGGTTGCAAATGGCGGATCGGACAATGAAAAGTCCATTGGGGATAATTGATGATGTGTTAGTTAGGGTCGACAAGTTCATCATTCCCGCAGATTTTGTGATACTTGACTGTAAGGTTGACTACGAGGTG
>AWOL01S0121484.1:12219-34346 GCA_000715115.1 Nicotiana otophora
ATATTAAGATCTTATTTTGGTGCTTGTAATTTTTTAAATTTTCAAAGTTATCAAATCTTTAATATGTTAAGTAAATTAATTGGTATTATCTATTCTAGAAGCAAAACACTTAGCAAAATCAATAAATTAAAAAGGATAGGAATTTTACTCCATGTGGTTTTATTATTTATAAGTTTTACTAAGTATTTTATTTATTTATTTTACTTTTGAAAATTGATTTTTTGTTGTGATGACACTTGTCATCCTATCCTTGAATTTTGCTAGTGTTTTATTTATTTATGTTTCTTTTCAAAATTAGGATTTTCTGGTGATGGCACTTGTCATCATATCCTTGTTTTACCTCTCATATTATATATAGATAGAGTTTTTTAAAAAGCATTTGGATTTTTCTAATGATGACACTTGTCATGATATCCTTGTTTTGTATCTTCTATTATATATAGATAGATTTAAAAAAAAAGAATTATTATGAGTTTTAGTTATGTTATACAGTGGGTGTTTGGACATAAGAATTGTAAAATTTCAAAAACAAATTCAAGTGAAAATGATATTTGAAAATTAGAGTTGTGTTTGGACATGAATATAATTTTGGGTTGTTTTTTAAGTTTTGTGAGTAATCTAAGTGAAAATTTTGAAAAACAATTTTTAAAATTTTCGAAAATTTCAAAATTTATCTTCAAGTGAAAATTAAAAATTTTATTGCCAAACGCTGATTTTTGAAAGAAGTGAAATGTTTTCGAAAAAAAAGTGAAAAACTTCTTATGTCTAAACGGGCTCATAATCCTTTATACGAATATTCTCATCATAATTCAAAAGATATTTCTCATCTCAAATTCAAATAATTCTTATCTCTAAATTTTTATAATAAATATTTTTAGTTTGTTTTCGTGAGTAAGCTTATTTACTCGTTATTTGAAATTACTTAATTGTTCAATATTTTTTATTTAAAATTTAGCTATGTGGTATTATCTATTATGTGAATTTTCTCATCATAATTGGAAAGACACTTTCTCATCTCAAATTTAATTAAGTGTCATTGCCACGACCCAAAATCACATATGCCGTGATGGCGCCTATCTTAATACTAGACAAGACGACAACCTCACCACAATTTTTTTAAGTTTGAAAATATAATATTTAAATACAATAAAAAATCTCGCAAATACCGATACAAAATACTCCCAAAACCCGGTGTCACTGAGTACATGAGCATATAACTGATAACAATGTCTGACTCATAAAACACTATATGAAAATATATAACAGTACAAAAACTGAAAGGAAAGAGAGTCAAGGTTTGCGGACGTCAAGTAGCTACCTCGATAGTCTCCAACAGATAAAGCTTCGAAAAACTAGCAACCGCCGTGTTTGGAACTACATGGATCTGCACACGAGGTGCAGGGTGTAGTATGAGTACAACCAACTCAGCAAGTAATAATACTAAATAAAGAAATGAAAGTAGCGATGGGCTTCACAGCTAAGTCCAATTACAGTAATATCCAACATAATAAGGTAGGCATGCTTTCAATTCAACATTTAAAACCCAAACAGTAATTTCATATCAAGTTCAACTGAAACAGAAGATAATATCTTTCGAAAATTTCCAAATATGTGATATATGATAGCTGAAGTGCAACAATAATGAAATCAATACATCCTCTCATAACAGCAGTCACCCAGTCCTCCCATCCACTCCAAACTCACAATAACTCTTTCATCATGGTCACTCATTCCTCTCAATCACTTAGCACTCGGCACTCGGCACCCACACTTAGTAGGTACCTGCACTCACTGGGGGTGTGTACAGACTCCGGAGGGGCTCCTTCAGCCCAAGCTCTATAACAAGCCAATTATGGCATAAATCAATGAAACATGTTGCGGGGTGCAGCTCGATCCCATAAATATCCTCATAATCAGGCCCTCGACCTTACTCAGTCATCAAACTCTCCAGTCTCTCGAGTTCTAAGAAATCATGATAAGTAGCCCAAACAAAAATGATATGATGCATCAATAATAAACAATAGAGACTGAGACGTAATATGCAAGTAAAACCGTGACTGAGTACAGAACAGTAATTTAACAGATAATTCAACATGTACACAACCTTTGTGGGTCCCAACAGTGTCAACACATGGTTTAAACATGATTTATAGTTTGATTTCTCTAATACTGTAACGACCCGGCCGGTTATTTTGAGTATTACAGCCTTGTTCCCCCATTTACTGCTCAATTTATGCCTTACAATTGATTTATGACTTATCTGGCTAGTTGGTTCTGGTCCGGAAGGAAATCGGAGTGAAATAAGATACTTAGTCTCATAATTTAAAATTTTAAGTTAGAAAAGTTGACCAGATATGGATTTATGTGTAAACCACCTCAGATTTGAATTTTGATAATTCCAATAGCTCTGTATGGTGATGTTGGACTTAGGAGCGTGTTCAAAAAATTATTTGGAGTTCCGTAGTGGAATTTGGCTTGAAATGACGAAAGTTGAATTTTTGGGAAGTTTGACCGGCGGGGTGACTTTTTTATATCGGAGTCGAAATCCGATTCTAAAAATTTCAATAGGTATGTTATGTCATTTATGACTTGTGTGTAAAATTTGCGGTCAATCGGGCGTGATTTGAAAGGTTTTGGTGGCGTTTGTAGAAATTGAAAATTTCAAAGTTCTTTAGGCTTGAATCTATGTGTGATTCGTGTTTTTATTGTTGTTGGATGTGATTTGAAGGTTCGACTAAGTTCGTATGATGTTTTAGGACTTGTTTGTATATTTGGTTGAGGTCTCAGGGGGATCGGGTGAGTTATGGATGGTTAACGGATCAAATTCGGACTTAAGACCACTGCTGGAAATTTTGCTTCTGGTATTTTCGCACATGCGGAGGTCTGATCGCAGATGCGAAGTCATGTGTGCGTACCAGCCACCGCATAAGCGACCAGACGTGAAGAGGAGTAGTAGTCGCAGGTGCGAAGCAATTTCCGCACCTGCGAGGTCGCAGGTACGAAAAGGGACGCGCAGAAGCGGAGGGGCCTTTTGGGGGATCGCAGATGCGGACATTTAGTCGTACCTGCGAGACCACATGTGTGGCTAATCTGGTCGCAGGTGCGACAGGGCCTGGACAGAATAAAATTGGAGGAGTTCCGAGCTTTTGCCATTTTTGGGAATTTCAACCTCGGGATGGGCGATTTTGAGCGAGGTTTTCACAGGAGAACTTGAGGAAAGTCCCTTGTGATCATTTCTACTCCATAATCTTGAATTATCATAGAATAATCCGACTAGATTACATGTTTTTGATGTGCAAATTGGGGATTTGAACTTAGGGATTAGAAATTAAGAATTAAAGATTTGGAAGTCGAGTTGAGGTCGGATTTTGATAAAAGTAGTATGGTTAGACTCGTGGTTGAATGGGCTTTCGGATTTTGTAACTTTTGTCGGGTTCCGAGACGTGTTTTTTAGTTAAATTTTGGATTTTGTGGAAAAATTATATTTTCATATAGAATTAATTCCAATAAATTTTATTGACTGAATCGAATCATTTATGGCTAGATTTGAGACATTTGGAGGCCAATTCGCGAGGAAAAGGCTTATTAGAATAAAGAATTGCTTAGATTGAGGTACGTAACAGTTTTAAATCTGGTCTTGAGGTTATGAAACCCCGGATTTTGGTATCATGTGATTATTTTGGAGGTGACGCACATGCTTGGTGATGGGTGTGCACCGAGGGAATTGTGACTTGGTCTGTCTCGTGGAAACTGTAAAGTTGAATAACATGTTGTTAGCTATGTTCTCTCTATGTGTGTTGTGGAAATTTGACTGTAAGTCATATTAGAAATCATTTTTAGACTATATGATGGTACTGTTGGGACCTACAGAGGTCATGTACATGTTGAACTACTTACGTAATTGTTTTTTGTACTCAATCACGGTTTACTTATTTATTTTATCTCAGTCAATATATTGTTCATTATTGATGTATTATATCATTGTTGTTTGGGCTGATTTCATGACTATTGAGAGCCCGAGAGACTGGAGAGATTTGTGACTGAGTGAGGCCGAGGGCCTGATTGTGAGATATTATATTATAGCACGTGAGTTGTCCATGCACCACATGAGTTGTCCGTGCGGGATATTATAGCGCGTGAGTTGTTCGTGTGGATCCAAATATTATACTATAGCACGTGAGTTGTCCGTGTGGATCCAGATATTATACTATAGCACGTGAGTTGTCCGTGCAGCACGTGAGTTGTCCGTGCGGATCCAGATATTTATACTATGGCACGTGAGTTGTCCGTGCAGCACATGAGTTATCCATGCAGATTATAGCGCTTCGGTTGTAGGAGCCTCTCCGGAGTCTGTACACCCCCAGTGAGCGTGGGTACCCATTGAGTGGGAGTGTTGAGGGCTGGGAGCCGAGTGGTTAAGATGTTGTGACGAGTTGAGTGACCGCTACCCTGAGAGGTTGTACTTGCTTTTCATTTGTTGTTGCATTTAGTTTCTATCTGTCATTGTTGTACAATTCTCTGAAAAATTCTATATTCGAATTACATGAACATGAACTGTATAAAATTGATTTGACTTAAACTGCTGGATTTGAAAGCATGTTTATTCTTTGCTGGAATTACTGAAAGTGAACTATAATTGTGTAGCTCGTCACTATCTTTAGTTTTTTATTTATTATTGTTACTTACTCGGTTGGTTATATTCATACTACACCCTGCACTTCGTGTGCAGATCCAGGTTCTTCTGGACATAGCGGGTGTTGATTCTCCCATATAGTTGATCTTCCTGAGATTCAGAGGTAGTTATCGTGTTTCGCAGACCTTGTTTCTCCTTCCATATCTCCTTATTTACCGTATTTTGGTCTTAGACTATTATAGACCGTATTTTCTTCCAGACTTGTATTCATATTAGATGCTCATGTACTCAGTGACATCAGGTTTTGGGAGTGTTTGTATTGGAAATTGAGAGGCCTTTTATTAAACTCAAATTATTATGTTTTTCAAACTTTAATAAATTATGATTTATTGAGATTGTCGGCTTGTCTAGTATCGATATACGCGCCATCACAACGGGCGAGATTTTGGGTCGTGACAAATACGTGGAACAATATATGGGTAATAACAAATTATTCAACTACAGAGATCCATGGAATTGACCAAGTCATAATTCCTACGGTGCACGTCTGTCACCTAGCACGTGTGTCACCTCAAAACCAATCACATAACACATAATCCAGGGTTTCATACCTGAAGAACCAAATTTAGAAATGTTACTTACTTCAAACCGAGTAATTTTTTATTCCACTATGCCTTTCCCCGCGAATCGGACTCCAAACGCTTCGAATCTAGTCACAATTAATTCGATTCAGTCAATACAACTTATAGGAATTAATTTCATATGAAAATACTAATTTCCAATATGAAATTCCACTCAAAATTGCCAGTGGCTCCCACATCTCGAAATACGACAACCATTCAATTACTATTCCAACCATACTAGTTTCACTCAAATCCGACTCCGAATCGATATTCAAATCCCAAAAATTTGTTTTATGAATTTTCTACAATTTTCCGCAAATTTTCATCTCAAAATACTAATTAAATGACGAAAACAATGATATATTCATGTATATTAACCAAATCCGAGTTAAAATCACTTACCCCGATGAATTTCTTGAAAATCCCATGAAACATCGCCACAAACCGAGCTCCCAAAGTTCAAATATGAAATAATACTCGAACCCTTGTTCATATAGTACAAAAATCTTATCCCTCATTTTGCTGACTGCACGAGTTATTTGTGCGGTCATACATTCTGGGTTCTGCGGCTGCAAGCCAAATTTTGTGGTCGCAGTTCAGTAGTGACTACACTACCAAGCTTTCATAAATTGACTATAGCTTTATGCACAAATATACAAATGATGATTGGTTTACCTTTCTGAAAACGAGACTCAAAGGGCCACAACTTTCATTTTTGGATCATCTCCAAATTCCTTGTAGATTAAAAGATATAAACTTCCGAAGTCAGACCATCGAATATGCAGAATCTCCTTTCTGCATCTGTAAGAGTATTTCTGCAGTCCGTACATTTCCTCGGCAATCTGCAATTTTCCTCTGCGGTCCGCACTTTTCCTCTGCGATCCGCACCTGAGGCTTTGCCTCAGCACTCGAAAATGTGTCGGGCACTTCAAAAGTTGCAGAACAACATCAGAGTGTCGAAATACCCAGACTCACTCAAAACTCACCCGAGCCACTCGGAACCCCGTCTGAATGTACCAACAAGTCCTAAAACACGATACAAACTTAGTCGAAACTTCAAATAACAACAAACAATGCTAAAACCACAAATAATACCCCTATTCAAGCTTAATGAAACTAAGATTTTTTAATTTCTACATTCGATGTCGAAACCTACCAAATCATGTCCGATTGACCTTAAATTTTGCACACAGGTCATAAATGACATAACAGACCTATTCAAATTTCCAGAATTGGATTCCGTCCCCGATATAAAAAAAGTCAACTCCCCGGTCAACCTTCCAACTTAAATTTCTATTTTTCTCCATTTCAAGCCTAATTTAACTAGGGACTTCCAAATAATTTTCCGGACACGCTCCTAAGTCCAAAACTACCATACGAAGCTATTGGAATCATCAAAACTCTATTCCGGGGTCGTTTACACGTAAGTCCACATCCGGTCAACTATTTCAACTTAAGCTTTAAACCTTGGAACTAAGTGTTCCATTTCATTTCAAAACCTCACCAGACCCGAACTAATTACCCTGGCAGGTCATATAACAACTGTAAAACACAAATTGAGCAGTAAATGGGGGAACGAGACTGTAATATTCAAAACGAATGACAGGGTCGTTACACTCTCCCCTTCTTAAACAAACGTTCGTCCTCGAACGGGTTTATAATCATTCCTGGAGCTCCAAATAGGTGTGGATATTTTCTCCGCATCTCCCGCTCAATCTCCTAGGTAGTTTCTCTGACTAGTTTCTCTGACTAGTTGGCCTCTCCACTGCACTTTCACTGAAGCTATGTTCTTTGATCTCAACTTTCGAACCTGCCGGTCCAAAATGGCCACCAGCTCCACATCATAAGTCAAATTACCATCCAACTGCAGTGTGCTGAAATCCAAAACATGAGACGGATCCCCAACATACTTCCGGAGCATAGATACATGAAATACCGGATGAACACCCGATTGACTAGGCGAAAATGCAAGTTCATAAGCCATCTCTCCAATCTTCTTAAGTATTTCAAAAAGCCCAATATACCGAGGGCTCAACTTACCCTTCTTCCCGAACCTCAAAACACCCTTCGTGGGTGAAACCTTGAGCAGAACCTTCTCCCCAACCATGTAAGCAACATCACAGACGTTCTTGTATGCATAACTCTTCTGTCTAGATTGTACCGTGCGGAGCCACTCCGTGCGGAGCTGCTCCTAAATCAATTTAACCTTCTCCAAAGCATCCTGAACCAAATCAGTACCCAATAGCCTAGCCTCACCCGACTCAAACCAACCCACAGGACACCGATGTCGTCTCCCATATAAAGCCTCACACGGAGCCATCTGAATGATCGATTGGTAGTTGTTATTGTAAGCAAACTCTGCCAATGGAATAAAATGATCCTAAGAATCTCCAAAATCTATAACACAAGTGCGTAGCATATCTTCCAATATATGAATAGTGCACTCAAATTATTCACCCATCTGAGGGTGAAATGTTGTACTCAACTGAACCTGTGTACCAAAACCTCGTTGCACTGCTCTGCAAAACTTTTATGTAAACTGCATACCCCGATCTAAATGATGGACACTGGCACACCTTGTAGGAGAACAATCTTGCGGATATAAATCTCAGCCAACCGCTCTGAAAAATAAGTAGTACCAACTGGAATAAACTGTGTGGACTTGGTCAGCCGATCCACAATTACCCAAACAACATCAAACTATCTCAAAGTTCGTGGGAGTCCAACTACGAAGTCGATGGTAATACGCTCCCATTTCCATTCCGAAATTTCAAGTTTCTAAAGCAATCCACCCGGTCTCTGATGCTCGTACTTTACCTGTTGACAATTTAAACACTGAGCTACAAACCCAACTATATCTTTCTTCATTTTTCTCCACCAATAGTGTTGCCTCAAGTCCTGATACATCTTAGCGGTACCTGAATGAATGGAATACCGTGAACTGTGTGCTTATTCAAGAATCAATTCCCGCAGTCCATCTACATTTGGCACACAAATACAACCATGCATCCTCAATACCCCATCATCCCCAATAGTAACATCTCTGGCATCACCGTGCTAAACTGTGTCCTTAAGGACAAGCAAATGGGGATCATCATACTAGCGCTCTCTGATGCAATCATATAACGAAGACCAAGAAACCACACAAGCTAGAACCCTACTGGGCTCCGAAACATGTAATCTCACGAACTGATTGGCCAAGGTCTGAACATCAACTGCAAAAGGAGTTTCACTAATAATAATAAATGCAAGGATACCCATACTCACCACCCTTCTACTCAAGGCATCGGCCACTACATTGGACTTTCCGGGATGATACAGAATAGTGATATCATAGTCCTTTAGAAGATCCAACCATCTCCGCTACCTCAAATTTAGATCCTTCTATTTGAATAAGTGTTGGAGACTCTGATGATCTATAAACACCTCACAAGACACACCGTAGAGATAACGCCTCCAAATCTCCAATGCATGCACAATAGTTGCTAGCTCCAAAACAAGGTAGTTCTTTTCATGGGGCTTCAACTAACGCGAAGCATAAGCAATCACTCTACCCTCCTGCATCAAGACATGCCCAATAACAATCCGAGAAGCATCACAATACACTGCATAAGAGCCTGAAGCGGAAGGCAAAACTAAAACTAAAGTTGTGGTCAAGGCAGACTTGAGCTAATTTAAAGCTCTCTTCACACTCATCCGACCACCTAAATGGAGCACCTTTATGGGTCAATTTAGTCAAAGGCGATGCAATAGACGATAAGCCTTCCACAAAGCGACGATAATAACAGGCCAAGCCAAGAAAACTCTGAATTTCAGTAGCTGAAAGTGGGCTGGACCAACTCTAAAATGCCTCTATCTTATTTGAATCCACCTAAATTTCTTCACTGGACACTATGTTTCCCAAGAATGCCACCAAATTAAGCCAGAATTCACACTTAGAGAATTTGGCATAAAGTTTCTCCTCTCTCAGCCTCTGCAATACAATACCCAAGTGTTGTGCATGCTCCTCCTGACTACGTGAGTATACCAGGATATCATTAACAAATACTATGACAAATGAATCAAGATATAGCTGGATGACACTATTCATCAAGTGCATAAATGTTGTTGGGACGTTGGACAACCCAAAAGACATCACGAGAAATTCATAGTGACCATAACGAGTCCTGAATGTTGTCTTTAGAATATCCGAATCCCGAATTTTCAACTGGTGATACCCAGATCTCAAAATCAATTTTGGAGAATACCCTTCCTCCCTGAAGCTGGTCAAATAAATCATCAATACGTGGTAAAGGATATTTGTCCTTAAACTTTGTTCAACTGCCTGTAGACGATGCACATCCGCATAGTACCATCTTTTTGTTTCACAAATAGAATTGGTGCACACGAAGGTGACACACTAGGCCTAATAAAACCCTTAAAAAGAAATTCCTGAAGTTGCTCTTTCAATTCTTTCAATTCAGTTGGTGTCATACGATACGGAGAAATAGAGATGGGCTGAGTGCCTGGCACCGAGTCAATACCGAAATCAATATCCCTGTCGGGTGGCATACCCGACAGGTCTATAGGAAATACATCCA
Organism: Nicotiana otophora; assembly: GCA_000715115.1. Classification (NCBI taxonomy): domain Eukaryota; kingdom Viridiplantae; phylum Streptophyta; class Magnoliopsida; order Solanales; family Solanaceae; genus Nicotiana; species Nicotiana otophora. Next base: position 22,056 of record AWOL01S0121484.1, read on the forward strand.
GAACGTCTCGCACTACCGGTACTGAATAAATAGTAGGAGTATCTGCATCAACATCTATCACGAAGGCCAAATAGGACAAACACCCCTTCCCAACCATACGCTGGGCCTTCAAATAGGAAATTACCCTGCTGGGAACAAAATCTAGTGAACCTCTCCATTCGACCTTTGGCAACCCCGGCATCGCCAACGTCACAATTTTTGCGTGATAGTCCAGAATAGCATGACATAGAAACAGCCAATCCATACCCAAGATTACATCGAAATCAACCATACTGAGCAATAAAAGATCAACTCTAGTCTCCAGTCCCCTAATAGTTACCACACACGACCGATATACACGGTCCAGAATAATAGTATCGCCTACCGGCATAGATACACGAACATGTGAAACTAAAGACTCACGGGGCATATCCAGATAATAAGTAAAGTACAATGATACATACGAATAAGTGGCACCAGGGCCAAATAATATAGAAGCTTCCCTATGGCACATTAAGACAATACATATGATCACTACATCTAAAGCAACAACATCTGGCATGGCAGGAAAAGCATAGAATCGGGCCTGACCGCCACCTGATCTGCCTCCCCCTCTTGGGAGACCCCTAGCTGACTGAGCCCCACCCCGAGCTAGTTGGGCGAGTGGCGCAGTAACTGGTGTTGAAGTCGTAGTCTGACTCATTTGCTGCCCTGAACCTCCCGGGCGATGAGGACACTGCCTCCATATATTCCCAAATTCTACGCACTCAAAGAAACTTCCCGGTGTTGGTGGTGGTGGGGACTGAATCGGGCCCTGAGTACTAGAATAACCGCTAGAAGCACCCGGTGCAAATGAACCCTGAATTGAAAGGGCACGGGATGAACTCTAGGAAGGAAAGGCACTCAGAGATGACTGAACCTGATGAGAACTGTATGAACCATGGCTGGATGATGCACCACGGTGAACTGGACGACCCGTTTGAGCGTGCCTGTAAGGACGACCCCTATCATGGTAAAACTGACCCCCTAAAGGAACATCATTGAAACCACCCGATCCAAGAGGCCTCTTTGACTCCCTCTCTCCTCTTTCCTGGCTATGGACCATCTCTATCTATTGAGCAATGTCAACCACCTCGTTAAATGTAGCACCAGATACCCTCTCCGGAGTCATAAATAATCGCTGATGATATTTGAGGCCATCAATGAACCTCCTAATCCTCTCCCTATCAGTGGGAACCAACCGAAGACGAGCCAACTCAGAAAACCTCATCTCGTACTGCATCACAGACATGCCCTCCTGATGTAACTACTCAAACTGTCTGTGAGGATTCTCTCTGTGAGACTGCGACATGAACTTCTCTAAGAAGAGAGCGGAGAACTCCTGCTATATAAGTGGCGTTGCACTGACTGACCTGTGCCTCTCATAAGCCTCCCACCATCTGAAGGCAGTCCCATAAAATTGAAAAGTAGTGAATGAGACTCCACTTGTCTCCAAAATACCCATTGTTCGAAGCATCCGCTAGCACTTATAGTGAAAACTATGAGCATACTCTAACTCATCACCGCTAAATGATAGAGGTTGAAGCCTCCCAAATCTATCAATTCTCCTTTGCTCATCATCTGCCATAACGGGGAGTACCGGGGCCTGAGCAGCTATAACGGCTAGGCTGATAGTGCCTCGGTATCTGAAGTCATTGCACTGCCTACTCTGGAGTACAGGAAACAGGGGTATGAGTACCTCCCCCGACCTAAGAATTAGCTGGTGCGTCCTGAGCCGAAAGCACTTGAGCAAGGCCCGTGCAAACTATCAATATATAGGCCAAAGCCTCCTAAAGGCCTGGAATCACAATGGGCACAATTGGTGCCTAAGTTGGTCCTACTGGCTCAACTATATCTGGAATATGATCCTGAGATGGAGCAACTGGTGGTGCTACAGGTGCTGCTCCAACTGTTGTACGAGCTACACCTCGACCTCGGCCTCAACCTCTACCACGGCCCCGGCCTCTCGGGCCCTAACTGGTGGCACTGGTGGCTGACCGTCTGATCCGATAGTACGTTCCCTCACCATCTGTGAGAGAATAGAATAACATAAATTTATTTTCCAGAATCAACAAATTCGCACGATAGAATACAAGAAACTAAAATAATTTCTAAGGGTTCGGCAACCTCTCGAAGATAAGTACAGACGTCTCTGTACTGATCTGCAAGACTTTACTAAACCTACTCATGACTCATGAGACCTATATAACCTAGGCTCTGATACCAACTTGTCACGACCCAAAATCACACCTCCTATCTTAATACTAGGCAAGCCGACAACCTCAATAAACCACAATTTCCTTAAGTTTGATAACATAACATTTAAATACAATAAAAAAATCTCGCAAATACCAATACAAAACACTCCCAAAACCTGGTGTTACTAAGTATATGAGCATCTAAATGATAGAAATGTCTTACTATAAAACACTATATGAAAATATATAACAGTACAAAAATTGAAAGCAAAGAGAGTCAAGGTTTGCGGACGTCAAGTAGCTACCTCGATAGTCTCCAACAGATAAAGCTTCGAAAAACTAGCAACCGCCGTGTTTGGAACTACGTGGATCTGCACATGAGGTGTAGGGTGTATTATGACTACAACCAACTCAGCAAGTAACAATACTAAATAAAGTACTGAAAGTAGTGACGGGCTTCACAGCTAAGTCCAATTACAGTAATATCCAACATAAAAAGGTAGGCATGCTTTCATGTTCAACATTTAAAATCCAAACAGTAATTTCATATCAAGTTCAACTGAAACAGAGGATAATATCTTCCAGAAACTTCCAAAAATGTGATATATAACAGCTGAAGTGCAACAATAATGAAATCAATGCATCCTCTCAAGGCAGCAGTCACTCAGTCCTCCCATTCACTCCAACCTCACAATCACTCTTTCCTCATGGTCACTCATTCTTCTCAATCACTTAGCACTCGACACTCGCACTTGGTAGGTACCTGCGCTCACTAGCAGCGTTTACAGACTCCGAATAGGATCCTTCAGCCCAAGCACTGTAACAAGCCAATCATGGCATAACTCAATAAAACAAGTTACGGCGTGCAATCCGATACCACAAATATCCTCATAATCAGGCCCTCGGCCTCACTCATTCATCAACCTTTCCAGTCTCTCGGGCCCTCAGAAATCATGATAAGCAGCCCAAACAAAAATGATATGATGCATTAATAATTAACAATAGAGACAGAGATGAAATATGCAAGCCATGAACGAGTACATAACAGTAATTTAACAGATAATTTAACATGTACACGACCTCTGTGGGTCCTAACAATGTCAACACATGGTATAAACATGATTTATAGTTCGATTTCTCTATACGTGGAAAAATGTACGGGTAACAACAAATTATTCAACTACACAAATCCATGGAATTGACCAAATCACAATTCCTACGGTGCACGCCCGTCACCTAGCATGTGTGTCACTACAAAACCAATCACATAACACATAATCTAGGGTTTCATACCCAAAGAACCAAATTTAGAAATATTACTCACCTCAAACCGCGTAATTATTTATTCTGCTATACCTTTGCCTCGTGAATCGGCCTCCGAACGCCTCAAATCTAGTCACAATTAATTCAATTCAGTCAATACAAATTATAGGAATCAATTCCATGTGAAACTACTAATTTTCCAATAAAATATGAAATTGAACTCAAAATTGCCAGTGTGTCCCACGCCTCGAAATCCAACGAAACTCACAAAATCCGACAACCCAATCAATTACGAGTCAAGCCATACTAGTTTCTCTCAAATCTAACTCTGAATCGACATTCAAATCCCAAAAATATGTTTTATGAATTTTCTACAATTTTCCTCAAATTTCCATCTCAAAATACTAATTAAATGATGCAAACAATGATATACTCATGTATATTAACCAAATCCGAGTTATAATCACTTACCCCTATGAAATTCTTGAAAATCCCACGAAGAATCGCCAAAAACCGAGCTCCCAAAGTCCAAATATGAAATAATACTCTGACCCTCGTTCATATAGTACAAACATTTGATCCCTCAATTTGCTGACCGCACAAGTTCTTTGTGTGGTCGCACATTCCGGGTTTTGCGACTGCAATCCATATTGTGTAGTCGCAGTTCAGCAATGACTGCACTACTAGGCTTTAGTAAATTGACCATAGCTTTCTGTACAAATATCTAAATGATGATTGGTTTACCTCTACGGTCCGCAATTTTCCTCTGTGGTCCTCACTTTTCCTCTGCGATCTGCACCTGAGGCTTTGCCTCAGCATTCCAAAATTTTCCCCCGCACTTCAAAAGTTGCAGAACAACATCAGAGTGTCGAAATACCCAGAGTCACTCAAAACTCACCCGAGCCACTCGGAACCCCGTCTGAATGTGCCAACAAGTCCTAAAACATGATACGAACTTAGTCGAAACTTCAAATCACATCAAACAACGCTAAAACCACGAATCATACCCCAATTTAAGCTTAATGAAACTAAGAATTTTCAACTTCTACATTCGATGCCAAAACCTATCAAATCAAGTCCGATTAACCTCAACTTTTGCACACAAGTCATAAATGACATAACGGATATATTAAAATTTCTAGAATCGTATTCTGACCCTAATATCAAAAAGTTAATTCTCTGGTCAAACTTCCAACCTAAATTTCTATTTTTCGCCATTTCAAACCTAATTTAACTACGAACTTCCAAATAATTTTCCAGACACGCTCCTAAGTCCAAAATTACCATACGGAGCTATTGGAACCATCAAAACTCTATTCCGGGATTGTTTACACATAAGTTCACATCCGGTCAACTATTTCAACTTAAGCTTTAAACCTTGGAACTAAGTGTTCCAATTCATTCCAAAACCTCATCGGGACCCGAACCAATTACCCCGGAAAGTCATATAACAATTGTAAAGAACAAATTGAGCAGTAAATGAGGGAATGAGGCTGTAATACTCAAAACAACCAGTCGGGCCGTTACAAGTCATCCTCCTTGTTGATACCCGATTTTTCCCTCATATTTTCAAATATATATATATATATATATATATANTGGAATATTGGTCACGGCATAAAATCATGATTAGTCCGAACTCCAAACTAACTATCTACAATCGTTTAATGCTAATCAAGATAAAAGCTTTATATTACCTTTTTCATCTATCAAATCAACACCATCTCACAAATACAATGATAATAAGTTTTATATATATATATATATATATATATATTAAGTACTTTTAAAATAATACATATGCATCATCATTTAGTTTATAAGCATATACAAGCATTATTTCATGATGTTTTCATAAATTAATTTATTTCTGCATTTTATTATATAAATATCTAATAATTACCCTCCAAATTATTTTTATGATGATTTAATCATCTAAACTTATAATTTATACCACTATGAGATTTTAAATATTTTCAGGGCATTTCTTATAATTGCATTTGCATTTTACAAAGCTAAATTGCACATTTTGCAATAGTAGCCCATATGCATGTATAATTACATTATGTATGCAGCAAATAACGTTTTATATTTTTATAATGTAAAATAATTATGTTTAATCATTTTCATGCACAAATGATATTTTAATTATTTATTTATTATGTTTTTATAAATTATTTATTTGTTAAAATTGGGTATTTAAAATCTAGCCCTAAATTCCTTCTAATTTCGGACCTAACTACCCCCAATTACCCCTGGCCCATGACCAATTAACCCAACCCCATACCCGGTCACGACCCGTTCAACCAGCCGACCCAAAACCCTTTTAAATTGTGGTCGTTGATCTCTGAAATCAACGGCCCACATTGCACCCTCTCCTTTTTAATTATATCCAATCCCCCTAACCCTAAATCATTCCTCATCACCCTCCGCACTTGAATCCTCTCATCTCTTATCTCTCAAACCCTAGCCATCTTTCCCCCAATTTTCTCGCCTAATCCCACCGGACATGGGATTACATAGTTGTTTCTTGCCATATTCGACTCCCCCTTGGTACTGGACCTTTTCTCTATATCGCTTGCCTAAACATGGCAAGCAGATCTCATCAACTTCGAATCAAACCTGGTTCAGTTCCTTGACCTTTTCCGTCTATGTTCATTCTTGTTCTTTTATGGTATGAATCGTTATGTATTTCCGTGACTCCTACTCACCCTACAATTAGGGTTTCAGATTCTTTTAAATCGAACCAAATCTAGATCGATTCCTTTGATTTTAAAAGGTATTTATGTCTACGTTCATCTTATTCTATACAACATGTGATTTTTGCCTTTTATTTATTTTAGATTTCTGCTGATTTGTGTACTTTACCTAAAATTAGGGTTTTAAAATTTTCTCTTTTTCTTACTGACTTCGATTGCTTTCCTTTCTAGTGTTTGACTGATGATATTCCTTGTTTGGGTATTTGATTTCTACTGCTATATAAACCCCTCCCCACTCCCCTTTTGAGACAGTCCGGAATCATTAAGAAAAATTACTAAAAAATAAAAGTTGTGTGCTCTTTGCTCATTAATAATCTAATTCTACACTTTGGATCCTGGCCGGCTGAAAGCCAAGGCCAGAAATTCTAAGTTCTTGTTCTTTTGTTGATATTCATAACACTGTGGACTTCCATTCTTTCTTGTTTTCGCTTAACTGGTGAGTTACCAAACCTTTGTCATTTCATTTTTACTTATCTGCCATTAGCATGTGTTTTCACTTCTGAAGATTGTTGTTCAATATGTTTTTGGGTTGTTCTCGTATGCAATTCTTACTGTCTTACTTTAATTCTAGGCCTTTCTAATCTAAAATGCCATTACGCTTGTAGTTTGAGACATGTTTAGACCTGCTTTAAGTTGATTTATTTCTTTTTTAAAGTCTACCTACCCTATGTGTTACAGATAGCCATCTCTTTACTGTTTAAATTTACTATTTGAACATTCTTCCATACCCCATTTCTATGGATTAGTTGAATAAGTATGAGTATATAAGTATATAGCACAAGTCTATTTCTGAATTTGCTGTGATGACATGCAGCCTGTTTTGATCCTATTTTCACCATGTCTTGACTTCCCCAATAATTGCCCTTATCTTGTTAAGTTCTGATTGATATGATTCCTTCATATGATACTGGCATTCTACATTTAGCATAATATGAACTTTTTACCATAAGAATGTGCACATCAATCCTGCAAACCTTTCTTGGTAACATATGTATTATGTGTTGAATTTGTTCTTTTGAAACTTTGCTAAAGTCTGTTCGTAAAACCCAAGCATGTTCTATTACTATTTTTATGTGCTCAACTTTAGTCTGTTTGTATCTCTCAGTGTTGTCCCCTAACCTCAGTATTCCTTTACTACTTGGTCTCTTTGAGTTCTTATTTTTAGCCGGCTAAAAGCCAAGGCTACTTAGGTTCTATCCTTTGACCTCCCTAGTGTGAGCACTGCTCAAGGTTCAATTGAGACCCTTGTGAACTCTGACACACTAGGATTTGGTCCCTAATCCCTCCTCTGAACTATTCTTGTTAACCACCCTAGTGTGAGCACTGCTCAAGGTTCAATTGAGACCCTTGTGAACTCTGACACACTAGGATTTGGTCCCTAATCCCTCCTCTGAACTATTCTTGTTAACCACCCTAGTGTGAGCACTGCTCAAGGTTCAATTGAGACCCTTGTGAACTCTGACACACTAGGATTTGGTCCCTAATCCCTCCTCTGAACTATTCTTGTTAACCACCCTAGTGTGAGCACTTCCCTGGGTTCTTGAAGCCCTTGGGAACTATGACACACTAGGGCCTTGGTTCTATATGCTCAACTCTATCTTGTGCTCACTGGGTGAATCATTCAACTCATGGCTATTATATGTCTATGAGTGTGTAACTTGGAGACTGTTGTAAAGGCCAGGCCTGTCCAGGTGTATTTTGGGCCTGCTGTAGGCTCCCTATAGTTATTCTCCTATGTAATTCATGTTATTCATTCTAGGTTTGTAATAATTATTGTAATAATATTTTGGGGTATTAGTAAAATTGGGAAAGGGGATTTATCTTACACTTGCATTAAGATGGGTAGAAATCCTTCCTATAGGTTCATCACTTAGCTCAAATGTGTTATTATGTTCAAACATGTTCTGTTGTCATGTGTTAGAGATAATGCCTACAGGTATTCTATTTTGCTCAAAATGTGTTACTTTTCAGTTATTATAGAAATCCTGCCTATAAGTATCCTATCTTGCTCAAATGTGTGTTAGAAATCTTGCCTATAGGTTCTCTATTTGGTCCAAATGTGTTCTACTTTTACTTTTAGAAACCATGCCTATAGGGTATTGAATGATTAATATCCCAATACGCGCATAAGATTCTGTTTACATACGGCTTAATCTACAAATTAGATGCCATGCCTATAGGATCTAAAAAAACCAGTTTTAATTATAGAAATCATGCCTATAGTGTCTAAATCAGTCTTGGTTATTGTCCTGCTCGTTTCTTTTAACCATTATTAGAAGTCATGCCTATAGAACTCGATTAAGCAATTCTGAACATACACAAGGATATAGAAGTATATGTGGATGACGTCATCATCAAATCCAAGAAAAGTACATATCACATAGCAGACTTGAGAAAATTCTTTGATCGGCTTCGGAGGTACTATTTGAAATTGAATTCCGTAAAATGTACCTTTGGGGTCCCCACAGGAAAATTATTAGGATTCATCGTCAGCCGCCAAGGAATTGAGCTAGACCCATCAAAGGTCAAGGCTATCCAGGATTTACCACCTCCAAAGAATACGAAAGATGTGATGAGCTTCTTGGGACATCTTAATTACATCAGCCGCTTCATAGTATAATCAACCGTGATCTGTGAGCCAATTTTCAAAATGTTGAGGAAGGATGTCGCAACCAATTGGACTAAAGACTGCCAGAACACTTTTGACAGAATCAAAGAATATGTGTCCACACCACGAGTCCTGGTCCCGCTAGAACCTGGTAGGCCACTGCTACTCTATCTCTCCATATTAGATGGGGCTTTCGGTTGTGTCTTGGTACAACATGACTAGACGGGAAGGAAAGAACAAGCCATATACTATCTGAGTAGAAGTTCACACCCTACGAAGCATGATATTCTTTGTTGGCACGCACCTGTTGTGCTTTGACATGCATAGCCCAGAAACTGAGGCACTACTTTTGTGCCTATACCACATATCTCATATCAAGGATGGATCCTCTGAAGTACATCTTCCAGAAACCCATGCCTACAGGGAAGCTGGAAAAATGGCAAATATTGTTGAGTAAATTCGACATCGTCTATGTGACTTAGAAGGTGGTTAAGGGACAGGCATTAGCAGATCATCTTGCGAAAAATCATGTAGGAAGAGAATAGGAACCACTAAAAACGTATTTTCCTGATGAAGAAGTATCATTCGTAGGAGAAAATATAGCTGAAGCCTACAACGGGTAGAGAATGTTTTTCGATGGAGCCGCAAACTTCAAAGGAGTAGGTATTGGAGACGTTTTGGTGTCAGAAATAGGTCAACATTATCCGGTATCTGCGAAACTCAGATTTCCTTGCACCAATAATATGGCAGAATATGAGGCTTGCATATTGGGGCTCAATTTGGCCCTTGACATGAATATCCAAGAATTACTAGTAATTGGTGATTCATATCTTCTGGTACATCAGGTGCAGGAAAAATGGGCTACAAAGAATACCAATATATTACCATATCTATATCATGTGCAAGAGATGATGATGAGGTTCACAAAGATATAGTTTAGACATGTCCCGAGAATCCAGAATGAGTTCGCAGATGCATTGGCCACTTTGTCCTCCATGATACAGCATCCGACAAGAATTTCATCGACCCCATTCGGGTAAGGATTCATAATCAGCCAGCTTACTGCGCACATATTGAAGAAGAAGCAGACGGGAATCCATGGTTCCATGATATCAAGGAGTACTTGGCAAAAGGAGAGTACCCGGAGCATGCAAATCATACTAAAAAACGCACGCTCCGAAGATTGTTCAACCATTTCTTCCAAAGTGGAGGAATTATGTACAGAAGGACTCTAGACTTAGGATTATTACGGTGAGTTGACGCCAAGGAAGCTTCCAAACTACTCAAACAGATATACTTTGGAACTTGCGGACCACACATGAATGGTTTCGTTTTAGCCAAGTAGATACTGAGGGGGGGTTATTTTTGGATAACTATGGAAACATATTGCATCAGGTATGTCCAGAAATGTCATCAGTTCCAAATACACGCAGATATGAGACGGGTGCCGCCAAATGAACTCAATGCAACGAGTGCACCTTGGCCTTTTGCCGCTTGGGGAATGGATGTCATTGGACCAATCGAGCCTGCCGCTTCAAACGGGCACATGTTCATTTTAGTGGCCATAGACTACTTCAAAAAATGGGTCGAAGTTGCATCCTATAAAGCTGTAACCAAGAAAGTCGTCATAGATTTTGTCAGAGATCGTATTGTTGCCGATTCAAGGTTCCAGAATCCATCATCACCAACAACGCCACCAATCTCAACAGTGACCTAATGAAAGCTATGTGCGAGACCTTCAAAATCAAGCACAAGAATTCCACAGCATACAGGCCTAAAATGAACGGAGTCGTGGAGGCCACAAACAAAAATATCAAGAAAATACTGAGGAAGATGGTAGACAACCACAAGCAATGACATAAGAATTACCATTTGCCTTATTGGGGTACCGGACCATAATTCGTACGTCAACTATGGCAACTCCTTAGCTATTGGTCAACGGTACGGAAGCCGTCATTCCCGCCGAGGTAGAAATTCCTTCCCCGGGAATTATACAGGAAGCCGAACTCAGTGATGCAAAGTGGGTAAGAAGTCGCTATGAAGAATTAGCTCTCATTAACGGGAAAAGAATGAATGCAATGTGTTATGGTCAACTAAATCAGAACAGAATGTCTAGATTTTTCAACAAAAGGGTCAAACCTAGACAGTTCTCACCGGGGCAGCTGGTGCAGAAGCGAATCTTTCCATATCAGGATGAAGCCAAAGGAAAATTCTCACCCAACTGGAAAAGACCCTATATGGTTCACAAAGTACTAATAGGAGGAGCACTCATACTCACAGAAATGGATGGAGAGATTTGGCCAAAGCCTATCAACTCAGATGAAGTCAAAAGATACTATGTTTAAAGTTGTTTACATTTATGCAATTGATAAAACTGAACTACGCTTGACCCGATTCCCATTTAAGAGGGGATACGTAGGCAGCCTTGTAGGTTCAGTCACAATTCAATAAAATTCTTATTTTTCCCACAATCAGAAACTGGGGTAGAATTTTGAGGTGGACCCTCAAAATTCCGGGGCAAGCTCAGCCAACGGCACCGTGTGCGAAATATCGAGAAAATTGTCTGAATAACTGCGGCAGAATTTTGAGGAGGACCCTCAAAATTCTATGGCAAGAAGGTCGCAATGTCTCTGATAATGTCACATTTACTGGTTCATCTAATTTATTTAATATTAATGTATTTTAAATAACCATGCACACATATTTTTTGCAAAGCTTTATTTTTAGCCAGATGCTACCCATGGTAACTCGAGCAGGATTTCAATGCAAAGCAAAACAAAGCAAGCAGGCGGAGGCACAAACCGACCTCCCCGTAAAACTCACAATTTTCCTTTGGATACAGGAACAAGGAATAGCCACGAGTACGTGCGCACCTTAGAATCACTATCTTCGTAACAACAAAGCTACCGAATGCAAATATATCTCAACCTAAGAAATACTCTCCTATCACTTATTATCTATTAATTGCATGAGACTAAGCATTGTCTCCATCCTTGCATGAGGCTAAGACCTGCCTCCTCAATTGCATAAGGCTAAGCACTGCCTTCCCTTGCATTAGGCTAAGCACTGTCTCCATCTTTGCATGAGGCTAAGCCCTGCCTTCTCAATTACATAAGGCTAAACACTGCCTTCCCTTGCATGAGACTAAGCACTGTCTCCATCTTTGCATGAGGCTAAGCCCTGCTTCCTCAATTGCATAAGGCTAAGCACTGCCTTCCCTTTCATGAGACTAAGCATTGTCTCCATCTTTTGATGAAGCTAAGCCCTGCCTCCTCAATTTCATAAGGCTAAGCATTGCCTTCCCTTATATGAGACTAAGCATTGTCTCCATCTTTGCATGAGGCTAAAGCCTTGCCTCCTAAATTTCATAAGGCTAAGCATTGTCTTCCCTCGCATGAGACTAAGCATTGTCTCCATCTTTGCATGAGGCTAAGCCTTGCCTCCT
>AWOL01S0121488.1:4285-14924 GCA_000715115.1 Nicotiana otophora
GAGCGCCGGTTGCGCTCCTCGGTTTTGGGGCATGACAATATAAGTATCATATGGTTTCAACAAAATATGCAACTTTACAGTTGCTACGGGACAGACCAAGTCACAAATCCCCAACGGTGCACTCCCACACGCATGTCACCTAGCATGTGCGTCACTTCAAAATAGTATAATGATACAAAATACGGGGTTTCGTACCCTCAGGACTAGATTTACGATCGTTACTTACCTCAAATCGGTCAAATCTCTACCCCGCAATGCTCTTGCCTCTGGACTCGGCCTCCAAATACTCCAAATCTATTCACAATTAGTACAATACCATCAATATATGCTAATGGAATGAATTCCACAAGAAAAGCTTCAAAATTAGACCAAACTCCGGCCCCTTGGCCCACGTCTCGAAATCCTACAAAATTCACAAAACTAGAAAGCTCATTTACTCACGAGTCTAACCATACCAAATTCATCAAAATTCGACATCGTTTGGTCCTTCAAATCCTTAAATTACTCTCCAAATATTCCAAGCCCTAACCCCTCATTTTCACTAATTACAATGATTAAGCAATAGGAAAATCACCATATATACGTGTATTAGGCTCAAGTAACTTACCTCAATGAAATCCCCTTGTTTCCCTCTTCAAAAGCCTCCAAAAGCTCCAAACACCGAGTTGAAATTGTGATAAATGACCAAAAATTCGCGAAGTTTTCAATTTATGCCTTTCTGCCCAGCAAAACCGCATCTGCGGTCCAGATAGCGCACCTGCGGCCTCCGCTTCTGCGCCCAAAAGCCCGCATCTGCGGAAGTCACTTAAGGTCCTAAAACCCGCACCTGCGATCACCTCTTCGCACCTGCGGTCTCGCAGGTGCGACCCCTCATCCGCTTCTGCGATAAAACCCCAGGCTTACAAACCCCTCACCTGCGACGTAATTCTGCACCTGCAAAACTCGCACCTGCGGTTCCTAATTCGCAGGTGCGGTCACACCAGAACAACAACACCAGTTGCATTTTTCCAACTTCAAACTTACCGTTAACCTTCCGAAATCATCCCGAGGCCCTCGGGACCTCAACCAAAAATACCAAAAAGTCCTATATCAACATACAAACTTAGTCGAACCTTCGAATCACTCAAAACAGCATCCAAACACCAAATTACCCTCAGATTCAAGCCTGAGAACTTCTAAATTTTCAAATTCGGCAACCGATGCCGAAACCAAACAAACCACGTCTGAATGACCTCTAATTTTGCACACACATCACAAATGACACTATGAATCTACTTCAACTTTCGAAATTCTATTCCGACCCCGATATCAAATTTTCCACTGCCAACTGAAATCGCCAAATTTCCAATTTCGCCAATTTAAGCCTAATTCTACCATGGACCTCCAAATCACATTCCGGACACACTCCTTAGTCCAAAATAACCTAACGGAGCTAACGAAACCATCAGAATTCAAATCCGAGATTATTTACACATAGGTCAACATCCGGTTGACTTTTCCAACTTAAGTTTCTACCTAAGAGACTAAGTGTCTCAATTCACTCTGAAGCCACCCCGGTCCCGAACCAACTTACCCGATATAATATAGTATAGCTATATAACATAGAAAGAAGTAGAAATGGATAAAACGGGGCTATAACTCTCGAAACGACCGTCTGGGTCATTACATTAATTTCAGCGGAAGAGAGGCAATTCGACTATGGATGTTCAGGCGTTGGTTGACGGAGTCGTGAGATTGGATATTTCTGAACTTGGTAGAATTCTTGTTTATGTTGCAGTGTCATCGTCCTTGTTTGAATGCATTTAGGCTCGTCGGTATGATGGTCTGCATTTGTTTTCCCTTGGGGGCATGTCATTATGAAATAGTACCTAAGAAGCAGTTATCGAAGAAGGCAATGTATTGCGCCTTCGAGGTCAAATCCACGTTCTATTGTTTGGGTTTCTAGGGACATGATACTTGAGGTGGATTCTATACTTGGGAACTTCAGATATGATGGAGAGAGTTTGTTCGGAATATAGAAAGACGTGAATGCTTGATTATCATTTTGGGATGCAATATAGCTTCACGTTTTAAGCAAATTGTTAGACCTTCAGTTGATGCTAATGGAATGAACAGACTCTTATAACTGGTGGACGAGTGCGAACTCTGGAGAAGTAACTTATTTCATAGTAGTTATAACCATGGCAACGTTGTTGAAGGATGTCGATATGGGGGTTACACATGTGGGCTATCTCGTGAGCGAAAGTTAGGGATAGATTTTTGATAAAGTTCCTATGAAGAGTTTTACTTTCTATCTAACATGAAGCATGCACTACGAGGTGGGCTTGGATTGCTTGAAGAAGAGCATGCGACTATTATGAGGTTGAGTGTGCGTTTGGGGCTGGTAATTCGTGGTGTGTATTGATTAGTACAACAAGAGCTTGCGAGAAATTTGGCTGAATAATGGTGTGGGATCATGGTAGCTATAAGGAGAAGTCATTGTGGGGTCCTTAGGTTTTGCGATTGGAGCTTAAAGCTAAGTGGGGGTGCCTGATGTCGATGATTGGGTCTCGTGGTTATGTGTCTTTGTAGTTTCTGGTTATCGGTATGTTGGTGGATTAGTTATGGATGAAGAAGAGAACATGAGGGGTTCGAAAAGGAATCTGGTAAATACGTGCTATATTTCGCCTTATCTATTCATGTAAAGATTGTGAGATGAGTCAGATTTTATATTTATTGGTGAACGTGATGTGCAAGGAAGAGTATTTATTTGGTTGCTTATTTGGAGTATTCATGTGATAACGGAGCATCAGTTGTTTGGTTATGTATTCGGCACCATGTTAGAGTGGGCGACTCTCAATAATGGTTCTAGTGGGTTTAAGAATTAAAGTATGGTGCCTAAGGATTTTCGGGTTCATCGTGGGGCTAAGGAATTGGTTTAGCAGCATATTTTTAAACAGACTTGGAGTATTTCTGTGTTGTGACCCGGTCTGCGATGTGGTGTAAGAGAGTTAGAGGAAACAATTTCGGATTTGCAGAAGGTCTCTTCGGGACGGGTGAAGCAGTTGGAAGTACTGTTGAGTGCATCAGGAGATGTATTAATTTTGAAGGTAAGTCAAGAGAAAACTGAGGGGTTGAGTCAATTTAGTAGTGGTTTGGATCAGCTTGGTAAGGAAAATGATCGGTTCCCTCGGTGCGACAAGCATATACGGGTGTTTCCTACCTATACTGCGGGCTTGGCAGTCTTCGTAATTTGGTTGACGATGTTTGGCTATAAACGTATATTTTTAGTGTATTGCTTACCTTACATTTGAGTTTTTAATGATTAATTGTGCACTATTTGAGTTTAATTGAGTTATTTTTTATGTCTAGGACCATTAAAATGCATTAAGGAATGAAAGTTGCACAAAAAGACGTTGAAGACATAAGAAAAGAGCACGAAAAAGAGAAAATCAAATTAAGACAAGGGACCCACGCCCCGGGCCAGGCATCACTTGCTCTAAAGCCTGGTCAATTTCCGCCCAGACATGGCCTCACCTACTCTAAAGCTGGTCAACCGCACCCCAGACTAGGCCTCACCTGCTCTAAAGCCTGGTATACTTGGCTACAGACCAGGCCTTGCCTGCTCTAAGGCCCGGTCCCCCAGTCTGTGAATAAATTATTTTCTACTCATGTTTGGACTTGGAAACTCCTAACCTAGCCTATAAATACCCCCTAAACGTTATTATTAAGGGGTTGGACGTTTTTTTATTATTCACCTTACTTGTTTGTTGTTTTGATGCTAATTCGTGCGACATTTGAGCTTAGTTGAGTTTATTTTATGTGTAGAAACACATGGATATGAAATGAAGAAAAGTTGCACGAAAGGGTACCTAGAAGCTACAAATTAAGGCACAAAAAGAAGACATTTCAAGGTCATGAAAAGTCACAACCTTAGATAGTGCAAGACCATGAAAATTCACAGCTTTATATAGTGCAAGGCATTGTCCAGGGCATTAACTTTGGAGCCCCTGATGATGCAAGGCCACGTAGTTTTGGTGCCTTGCACTGTAGTTTTGGCACCCTGATGATGCCACCACATTGACGATGTCTATCGTGGCCACTTTTATTTCCTCCCAGTATTGGACGTGGACAATTGAACCCTACCTTATAAATACCTCATAATGTGAGTTTTAGCGGGGATAGACATTATTGGAGATGAAGAAGGCTATAGAACACTGGAAGCAACGAATCACCAGAGTTTCCTCTCCGTTCTTCCTTAATCTATAGTTTAATGCTTTCAAGTACTATTATAATTGTTGATACAACTACGAGTATCTAAACTCTCTCATCTAGGGTTTGATGGAACCTTTTGGAGGATGATTTTCTATTGCGTTTAATATAAATTTTCCATTGACTTTTCTCTACTTGTTCAACTACATTTTTATTGCTATTGGTTGAAAGGGTCCTCAATTGACTATGTCTATTTAGTGTATATCGCTTGGAAAAAGGGTACACATTTAGATAGTTGTTAAACAACATCCCTCATAACGTATATTAGGAATCAATACTGAGAGTTTAAAAGTAGGATTAGGAATAACAAAACCTTTGTGCGATCTTAGTGAGTGGTGAACTAATGCCAGCTAGCGTAGTTCGGAAGAATACGTCTAGTAAATTATGGTAGTTTCCCGGTAAGAGAATTACGATACCCAACGTACTCACGATTGACAAAGAATACTTAGGTGAATTTATAGAAAATATAGTGGGGAGGTGTAACGACCTGACCTGTCATTTTGAGCATTTGTATTCCGTTCAGCTATTTGAAGTCTTGAGTAGTTTCATATGATGTATTATGACTTGTGAGAATCATCGATTTTGGTTTTAAGGTGATTCAGAATTGATTTGGAAGAATGGTTCTCAACTAGGAAGCTTTAAGTTGGAAGAATTGATCAAGTTTGACTTTTGAGTATTTCACCTCGGATCAAAGTTTTGATGGTTCCTCTAGGTCCGGATGGTGATTTTGAACTTGGGTGTATGCCCGGATTTACTTTTGGATGTTTCTAGAAGATTTCAGCACTAATTAGCAAAAATGGCAATTTGAAGGTTTGGAATGTTCACAAGTTTGATCAGAAGTTGACTTTGATGATATCAAGTTCGTATTGTGGTTTCGGGAATTTGAATAGCTTCGTTATGCAATTTGGGGCTTATGTGCAAAATTTGAGGACATTCCGAGTCGATATGATATGGTTTGGCACGAGTTTTGAAAGTTGAAAGTTCAAAAGTTCATTACGTTCGATTTGAAGAGCGATTCGTGGTTTTGATGTTGTTATGCGTGATTTGAGGCTTTGAGTAAGTCCATGTTATATTATGGGACTTGTTGTTATGTTAGGGCGGGGTCCCGAGGGGCTTAGGTGAGTTTCAAATAAGTTTGGGTTGTGTTGCGCTCATTTTTGATGTTTCAACGTCGTTTCTTCAAGTATAAATAGTACCATATTAAGAAAATGATCTCCAATTTCTATTTTGATTGAAGCATTAGATCTGTATCGTAATTTTGGAATCATACCAATTGAAATCATCAAGTTGCGACATTGTATAAGGAATTTAGGGTCATTTTAGTAAGAATTGGGTTGCTAGATGTTTTCCAGATTAATTACAAAATTACCACTGAATTCGTATTTAAAAATCTGCACTATTTCCAAATATTGAAACCATCATATCTCCTTCATTATAAGGTCAGGGTGCTTCAAATGTCTAACTTGACTGGAATTTCACGCAAAATCCATTGGAGGCATCAAAAGTGAGTTTCAAGATCGTTTGGCATAAGAAACGAGGCAAAACAATTGGGCAGAAGCATATAATATCGAGGGTTTGTTCATTTGGTCATATTTTGAGTTGAGGAGCTCGGATTTGGGCAATTTTGGAGGCGAGTTTCACCACATGGATTGGGGTAAGTGTTCTATACTCAATTTTAGTTATATTTCATGAATCCATTTCCATTCTTTGCATTTAATTGATGATTTCAAAGTGAAATTTTGGGGGTTTTGTCTAAAATTTTATAAAGTGAATTTTTAAATTTTGAATATCAATTCAGAGTCGGATTTGAGTGAAACTAGTATGGTTGGACTCGTAATTGAATGGGTTATCGGATTTTACATATTTTGTCGGATTCCGAGGTGTGGGCCTTGATTTGACCTTTTGGTTGGCTTTGAGTAAAAGTGTAAAGATTCGACCTTTATCATTTGAGATTATTTCCTTAGGCATTATTTGATGTTTTTGAGTTTCTTTTGGCTAGTTTCGAGCCGTTCGGAGGTGGATACGCGCGGGATGGCATTTCTAGAGTGTCGTTTAGCTTGCTTGGTATTTGTCTTGGCTTGTTTGAGGTAAGTATCTTATTCAAACTTGGTTGAGGCACTAGTTGCCTGAATGATTTGTGATAGTTATGTGCTATGGGTGCACTCATGTGTGGGGTTTGAACCCATGTGCTGACACCGGGGGTATTTATCCATGCTCGGGTTATGTTTAGGCTATGATAAACCTATAATTGACTGTTAAGCTTTAAGTTATGATGTTTCTCATATTCGTAACATTGTGTGAACTAATTGAGCCGTGTTTGAGGCTACATAGAGGTTTAATCCCTGAATGAACTTGATAAACGTTATTCTGTGATGAAATTATCAATTTGAGCTATGATAGCAGACTCTACACATGGCTACACTTTAGCATGTCATTTATACCAGTCCAGGAGTATGAGATTTGTTATTCATTCATCACATACATGTATTCTTGTTTATTTGCTCAAGTGTGATATGATTGGATTGGATGCCTGTGACCATGCCAGGCGGATTATGATATTGTGCCTGTGACCACGTCGGGCGGATTATGATAGTATGCATGTGAGTTGTCCGTGCGGTTGATGTTATTACCACGTGAGTTATATGTGCAGCGTGTGGATACAGATCCATTCCCCTAGGGTCACCCTCTCATGTTTCTCTCTTGATGATGTACACATGGATTGTGAGAAACCGACAGATTTCTAGTTGATGTGAGCTCTGGGAGAGCTGGTTACTATTATTGGATCAGGTTACACGCCGCAACAGACTGACATTTGATTATTGCATTTCATCTTTACTTGAAATTTCCTTGACTGTTTACCTTATTTTACTTGCATATCTTCCTTAAATGCTGGATTGTTGACTGAGCAGAACACTTTAAAACAAAGAATTGTGAGCATCAAAGTGGTTTTACTTCAGATTTCATGTTTTGATCATGTATCTGTTCTATACTTGTTAAAATTATGAACCGCACATGTGTTAGTGAGTATCATCTATAGTCCTTTCTTCTTTTACCTTTTCGAGGTTAGTTAGGATACTTATTGAGTACATGGGGTCGGTTGTACTCATACTACACTTCTGCACTTTGCGTTTAGATCTTGGAGTTGTTGGTGCTATTTATGGCGGGAGCTGGCATTAAAGATATATCCACGTTCTAGTTATGGCTATCACTTGTCCTTGGTAGCTTTAGATTTGAATATTGTTTATGTACAATCAAAACATATGTAGTAATTATTTCAGTTCGGTTTTTGTAAAACTCTAAATCTTAGAAGCTCATGATTTGTACTACCAGTTCTTGGGTTGTTATATAAAAGTTCAGTTATTTCATCATTATTTTCTTAGTAAATCTCATTTGAAATTGGATTATTGTTAAATTGGCTTACCTAGTGGGTTGGTTTAGGTGCCATCACGACTAATTAGATTTTGGGTCATGACATGAGGATTTCAAAGATTGGAAAAATCATAACCCTAGACTTTTTCAATCTTGTCTCCAACCCTTAGCAGCTTTAGTTGTTAAGTTACTATTTTAATTTGTTAGTTAATTAGTTAGATATAAGAATCTTAATAGTTATAACTTAGAAAATGTTCAAACTTGTCTTCTTAGTGATACTTAACAGTTATAGCGAAGTCTTAGTTCTCTATGGGATTCGACTCCGGACTCTTAGACCGGATTATATTTGCAACGACCGCTTAATCCTTTTTATAAGGCATATTTAGGTGTGATCGTCATTGCTGGGGAACTAACGGTGTAATTGTATCAGTAATTATTGCTAGGTTTCAAGTTTGAACTTCTTTTTTTTTTTTTTTTTTTTTTTTTATTTCACCTTTTAGTGTATGTCCTATTTACTAGCTATCGCTTTTGCTTTGCATCCTTCCTCTGGATTTCACGGTGTTCTTATTTCTCTTATGATTGTTGTGGCGGTACTAATATTGTCTCCCTTCCCTTTATCTCCCCTCTCCCTTTGAATTTCATGGTATTGCTATTTATCTTATGAGTGTTGTTGTGATACTAATATTATCTCTCGCTTGTTGTGATACTATTTATCTCTTCTTTTTTTTTTTTTTTTTTTTTTTTTTTTTTTTTTTTTTTTTATTTCACATGTTTATTTGAGAAACATGACATCTTGCAATTATGGAAGTTTATATGTTGGTTGTTCTAATTTTGATCTTCCTTATGCATATTATGGAGGAAACCACCTATGGCAAAATTATCAAAATATTCCCTGGAGCGAGTTATGTGCACCAACTTAATCTTATGTGTGGAATATGCGTGGCGGTCAAGGTGGTCACTTTTATGGTTGTGCTTGTATTTCTTATCCTCCCCCAAACCCGTATTATGATGGTTCTACTTTTTCTTATGAAGTTAATTGGAATAAAGAACCAGGGGAAGCTAACTTAAAGGAGATCGAAGATATGTTAAAGTGCCTTGTGGAAAAAATCGATAAGAAACAACTGCAGGTAGAAAGGCAAGAGTCAACTATTCTCAACTTGGAGGCTCAAGTGAGTTAATTGGTTGAAGATTTTAATGCTCAACAAGCCAATATTGTGGATAGTAGCCAAGAAAAGTGTGAATTAGATGCAGAAATTGAGGTGCTAATGGAGAAGGTCATAGTAGAACACCAACAACCTGGCCAGCTATAATTTGAGGATGTCGATGTTGAAGACGTGATACTAGAGTCAGCCAAGGACATTAAGGATACAAATTTTGTTGACTCTAGTATCATTGATGTTGAAAGTCCTAAAGTTCATGTGTTTGAGCGCATTGGTCCTCACATCAAATATTTTTCCACATTGTGTTTGGATGAGGATATGGAAATAGAGTCATCCGCGCTAATTTAGGAGTCAAGAAATGAGGAACAAGGTGCCTATATTCTGAAATTTTTCTTGCCAGAAAGTCAAGACTACACACCTCATGTAAAGGTCCAGAGGTACAAAATACTGCTTTATTTCCTTGGGCCAGTTAGATTTGTTCCACCACCCACGGTGCATAGTTGAAAACTTGAGGCCAAAATAGGAATTCAGTTCATAAGATCGAGGTGGAGGCAGAAAGTAATTTACGTCGTGCCACGATATTAACTAAGGCGCTTGTTGGGAGGCAACCCAACTTTACTGCTTTATTTACCTTTTTATTGTGTTATTTTTGTAGTGTAGTTTTTGTAAGATCATGGGAAGCAAAGCTATTGGAAGAATGCAACACCATGCTAGATGGTTAGAACTAAGTGTGGGGGTGCCCGCACAAAGAAAAATGCCATGGAGAAGTCTGAGTACCCCATGAGCTGCTAGTGCATCGGCTACCAGGGAGTTTCTTTTACCCTCGTATTAGTTATGGTGTACACTGGGGACAATGCACATTTTTAAGTGTAGGGTGAGAAGATTATCTGAGTGACTTTCTATGCTATTTTAGTTGTGTTAGTTTAATAGAATAAATAATTTTAAAAAGAAGAAAAAACTATGGACTTTTCCCGACGATGGATCTTCTAGACAATTTTCTTCAGGGATTAAAGTCAAACAAAAATACAAAAAATATAAAATTACAAAAAACATGTCTTTTTTATTTCCTTAGGTAGTAATAATTCCCTATGATTTTTCTTTGTGCCTCGGTTCTTTTTCATGGGATGTAACTTGAACCGGGTAGTAGTAGTAGTAGTAGTAGTAGTGGGTTGTTTATAGGAGAGTAGTACTTAGGAAATAAAGGAGAAGAAATAACATGAGTCGCACCTTCTGACTTGTTTGATGATTGCATACTTAGGTTCTGGCATGCGTTTCACCTTCCCTTAGTTTTAAATATATGATGATGGCTTGATAAAAATGAATAGCATGTGTTATGACTCATATATCTCGTTTGCTTGACTTGTGTTCACTTTTTGCTTAATGCTTAATATGTCTCTTGGCTCTGTGAATTCTTGTTTGATTGAGACTCGGAATGGGACCGTCCTTAGTAAGTCATGTGCCATGTGTGAAGTGAGTTCTTAGTCTAGTCCATGCTATTGAATTTGAGTCTAGAACTTGGTCGGAATGTGAATTGAAGTGAAATCCTAGGTGTTATTCGGTTTGAAAAATGATGTTAGGCTTTCTTTGTTCCTTGTGAGTTTTGTTGCTTATCACAAATAAAATCATTTCTAGTTTTTATTTTTGAGCCTATAAGCCTTTCTTTTGGCACCCGCATTACAAGCCTATACCCTTTTGTTCTTAATTAAATCGTTTTGATCCTTACACCTCTTAAAGCACTTGAATTGTAAAGCGAGCGCTAGAAAGAAGTTATAAGGAATCTTGGGGTAGCTTTTAAATGGAACCAATAGAAGGAGAATTGTGCACTTGTATCATAAAGAAAACTCCACTAGCGGCAAGCC
>AWOL01S0121501.1:0-15481 GCA_000715115.1 Nicotiana otophora
ATTAATATTTGGCAAAGAATATGAGAGAAACAATTATTATAACAATTAATTCATGTATTAAAACAAATTTAGGGTTTTCAAATAATTATGCAAGAAATTAATTTGATGACGTATAGGCACTCATCACCTCGCCTATATGTTATTCACATGCAATTCACATAACAATTAATTTAAGGGTTCTATTCCCTCAAGTCAAGGTTAACCACGATACTTACCTCGCTTTGCAAATTTCAATCAATTATTCAACTACAACTTTTTTCTTTTAATTTTGTCTCGGAAATCTTCAAATCAATTCACAAACAATTCTATATATTCAATACTAATCATAGGAATTAATTCCATATGAATTTACAAATTTTCTGGATAAAAATCCGAAATTTATTACAATATTCGATAGTGGGACCCACATCTCAAATCCCGAAAAAACTCATGAAATCCGAATACCCGTTTCGCTACGAATTCAACCATACAAAAATTGTCCAATTCCGATATCAAATGGACCTTCAAATCTTAACTTTTCGTTTTGGAAAGATTTTATAAAAATCTGATTTTTTTCCCCATCTAAATCCGAAATAAATGATGAATATAGACATGGATTTGTGAAATATAATCACTTTTGGTTATAGAACACTTACCCAATTCAAAGTCGTAAAAATTCCCCTTGAAATAGCCCAAATCCGAGACTTGAAACTCAAAAATGAGTAAAAATGGCAAAGACCCGATTTTATGTATTCTGCCCAGCATTTTCGCATCTGCGGATAAAAGTTCCACATTTTTGCGATGCCAGGCTGCCAAGTGAAGTTCTGCATCTGCGGACACTCCTGTCGCACCTGCGATATCCACTTTTGCGCAAAATGGTCGCACCTGCGAAGACCCCAGGCCAGCCCAGTCCCGCATCTGCGTGATTTGATGCGCATCTGCGGAAACGCTTCTGCGAGAAGGTGTCCTCTTCTGCGATCGAAGCCTTGACACGCCTACGCGCATCTGCGATGGAAGGATCGCATCTACGAGCTCGCACTTACGGCAAATATCCGCAGGTGCGATTACAACAGAAGGAAAAGAAATTCAGATTTTGCTTAGGTCCAATTCTTGATCCAATTTCAATATGTATCACTCTCGGGGTACTTGGGACCCCGTACGAATATACCAACAAGTCCAACAATATAATACGGACTTACTCGGAGTCTCGCATCACGTCAAACAATGCTAAAATTACAATTCACACCCCGATTCAAACTTTGAGTTTTAAACTTTTCAATTTGCAAACCTCGTGCCAAAACATATTAAATGAATCCGGAATGACTTCAAATTTGGCACATAAGTCATAAATGACATAACAGAGCTGTTCAAATTTCCAGAATCGAGTTTCTGCTCCGATATCAAAAAGTCAACCCCGTGGTCAAACTTGGAATCTTTAGCCTTTAAATTGCTAGTTCCGTTAAATGGTCATAACTTGAGCTAGGGACCTCCAAATTAAATTTCGGGCATACTCCCAAGTCCCAAATCACGATACGGAGCTACCAGAACTGCCAAACACTGATCCGGGTCCGTTTGCTAAAAATATTGACCAAAGTCAACTCAGTTGAATTTTAAAGCTTTATTTCACATTTTAATCCATTTTTCACATAAAAACTTTCCGAAAATTTTATGGACTACGCACGTAATTCGAGGAATAATAAATGGTGCTTTTCATGATCTTAAAACATATAACTACTTAGTAAATTTAAAGATGACATTTTGGGGCATCACAGAAACACATTGGGTTATGAAATTTTAGAGATGTGAATATGCAAATCATGAACACAAAAGAATGAATATTGCAAAGGCTAAAGAAGTCACCAATTACTGATTGACAAGTAGACAAAACAAGCAAGAACAGACTCCACAACACTTTGAACATAAACACAATAGTATAACCTAGGACCTTAGATGCGTCAAGTTCCCAAGGGCTTCGAGGAACCCAGGGCAATGCTCGCACCCAAGGAAGGTCAAAAAATAGGAATTCCGGTGGCCTTGGTTTTCAGCCGGCCAAGAGCCAGAGTAGAACAAGAGAATAAGCGAACAACAGAGTGAAGATCTTTAGCTTTTTTGTGGGAGTTTGTGATTCGAAGTTTGTCCAAAAGGGAATGGAGGAGGGGTTTATATAGTAGTGAAAACATCGAGCAATAATCAAGGAAACAGAGTAAATTAAGCAACAAACAAGGAAAATAAACATGCAAATCAATCTGAAAGCAATTTAAGAGAGAAATCTGTAAACCCTAATTTTTAGGAAAAGTGTAAATCAACAGAATTTAAACAAAAAATCGGACTCACATAGTTGCATAGAACGTATATAGACAGCATAGCGTTCAAAATAGGAGATTTGAACCATTTTCGTTAGATTTTGGAAGAGATCTGCTTGCCATGTTTAGGAAAGCACTTAGGTAATACCATAAGAGAACAAGCAATACCAAAAGGGGGTCATATATGGCAAGAAATGGTAGTTGAATCCCATATTTAGTAGGATTAGGAGAAGGATTTAGGGGGGTGGCGGTTTAGGGTTCTTCAGAGAGAGAAGGGGAGATTGAGAGAGTGTGAGGGCGGGCGGCGGGTTAGGGGATAATAGGTTAGAGTTTGGGGGGTGGGTTAGTTAAAAGGGAAGGGTGAATAAGGGTCGTTGATCTTGAGAGATCAACGACTAAGATTAAAAGTTGAAACGGGCGGGTCATGGAGATGGGGCACCGATCGGGTTTTGGATTAGTGGGTCATTTGGTTTGGGCTGAGGTATTTGGGCTAGATGTTTCAGGGTTTTGGGTCATTTATTTGGTCCGAAATTGGTTTAAAAATGGGTTGTTGTTTAAATACCAAATAATTATCAAAAATAATAATTTATAAAAGTAATTAATAAATAACAAAAAATATTATTTGTGCACTAAAATGATTGAAAATAATAACTTAACATTAATATAAAAAATTATTTTGGCACAAGTAATGTAATTATACATGAATATAGGCTATTATTGCAAAAACGTGGAATTAGCCTAAAAATGCAAATGCAATTATAGAAAAATGAAGTAGAATATTATAAAACATACATGTTGATGTAAATAATAAGTTTGGATGATTAAATCATCATAAAAATAATTTGAAGGGTTCGTACACTAATAAAAATAATAAAATACAGCAAGAAATTAATTTAGAGCTTCTAAATATTATGGAAAATTATGAAAATTGCATGTATGGGTTTGTAAACTAAATGATGATGCAAATATGCTATTTTGAAAGTATATATACATTTTTTTTAAATATGAGGGAACAATTGGGTATCAACACGTACCTTAATGCGTTTAAACAAGGACGACGACACCGTATCACAATAAAAATTCCACCACGCTAAAAAATACCAAGTCTCGTTACTCCATCAGCCAAAACCTGAACATCCATAGTCCGAGTGCCTTTCGTTTGTTGGAACTAAATGCTAAACCTTTAAGTCATGCACCTAAAATAATCCTTTCAAGTCATCCACTGCCTCAACACATAAACGAGCACCTTACCAATACACCAACATTGTGCGATAACAACGCATAGACATCGTAGCAATCCGGGCACAGTCTCGAAACCATAGAAAATACAGATACTGAGCTGGAACAAAATAACATCCTTCTGCAGGGCGACGATAACAGCCTACCCAAACACGGAATGAAAAACATCATGCACCACGTCTGCAGTACCGCAACTCCTCGACACCCAATTGATAACAAGTATTTCGCATCGCATAAGATTGAGTAGGAAGGAAATAAAGGCACAAGCCTCAATGGAATCAAATCGCGCGATGAGGAAATCAAGAAGGGAAATGCTCCAAACAGCCCTGTAGCTCTCGAAAATAAGTACAGACGTCTCCGTACCGATCCGCAAAACTCTACTAGGCTTGCTCATGACTCGTGAGACATAAGTAAACCTAACGCTCTGATACCAAGCTGTCACGACCCAAAATCCACTAAAGGTCGTGATGGCGCCTAACACCGCCGTCAGGAAAGCCAACAATGATTGAACACTTAGTTTCTCATTTTAATATTTTGAAATCATAATTTTCATTAATTAAATAGTATGAAATAGAATTTACAAAGTAAAGGGTAATATTTACATGAACTACAATAATGAACCACTTGTAGGAACCCCAAAACCCGGTGTCACAAGTGCATGAGCATCAACTAGAAAATATAATAAAATACAAATGACTGGAATACAAATTAGACAGGAGAATATAAATAACTCTGATGGAGACTCTGCAGGCTGCGGATTGTAACATGAAATGCAGCCCACAGTAAAGTCCCCATAATAGTCGCGCCTTTGCGCCCAAAAGACCCCCATACATATATGTACCTGCACAAAAAGTGTAGCATGAGTACGTAAAATAACGTGTACCCAGTAAGTATATAGCCTAACCTAGAGAAGTAGTAACGAGGGGTCGATATTAATACTTACTAGTGATCCAATAAAACAGATACAGTAGAAGTAAACAGGTGTGAAACAGAGTAAATAAGCGGAATAACAAGTATAATACGTGGCACAGTCCTCCTCTCAGAAATAACTCAAACTCTCAGCTAGTAGTTACCTCCTCCATCGGAGTATACATATTTCGGACCTTACCAGATAGGTCGTCACAGCTCAATCAGGAAAAAGCTCACACATATGATGGCTCCTTGACAATTATTACACACAATTGCATAAAAGTATTTTATAGAAATGCCGAGGCATACATCCCTATTCATCATAACATTTCCGAACCATAGATACATCTATTTTATTGCCCAGGCAAACGGTCCGCTCCCATGAGAGTGTGGTACATAATCCTGCTGAGGCGTACAGCCTGATCCTTCATAACATTTCCGAACCATAGATACATCTATTTTATTGCCCAGGCAAACGGTCCGCTCCCATGAGAGTGTGGTACATAATCCTGCTGAGGCGTACAGCCTGATCCTTCATAATGTGCGCACTGCCGAGGGTCGGACGGTATGAACAATAGATGTATCTATCCTGCCGAGTCGAACGGTTCGATCCTATTATAATAAGAAACTTTAACAGGTTTTTGACCCTACTCACGAATAAATGTGTGAGTTATACAATTTAAGGGAAACCTTTCGATGAGAACGCATAATGCGGGAGAAATTCATAAGAGGAGTACATCTATTTCGCGGCTAATCATGAAGCCCGTCTAATCTCTAAAATAGCAAGTCTATCACTTTACACAAGTCTAGTCTCAAGTCACAACGTAAAATAAAGGAATTTAATAAGCAAGAGACAACTCAAATAGTATAGTTATAGCATGACCGGAACTGAAGTCTACCCGGGCATAACATGAATCTAGCTATGCACGGACTCTCGTTACCTTGTGCGTACGTAGCCCCCGCAACAAGTACATAATCCTGCTGAGGCGTACAGCCTGATCCTTCATAACATTTCCGAACCATAGATACATCTATTTTATTGCCCAGGCAAACGGTCCGCTCCCATGAGAGTGTGGTACATAATCCTGCTGAGGCGTACAGCCTGATCCTTCATAATGTGTGCACTGCCGAGGGTCGGACGGTATGAACAATAGATGTATCTATCCTGCCGAGTCGAACGGTTCGATCCTATTATAATAAGAAACTTTAACAGGTTTTTGACCCTACTCACGAATAAATGTGTGAGTTATACAATTTAAGGGAAACCTTTCGATGAGAACGCATAATGCGGGAGAAATTCATAAGAGGAGTACATCTATTTCGCGGCTAATCATGAAGCCCGTCTAATCTCTAAAATAGCAAGTCTATCACTTTACACAAGTCTAGTCTCAAGTCACAACGTAAAATAAAGGAATTTAATAAGCAAGAGACAACTCAAATAGTATAGTTATAGCATGACCGGAACTGAAGTCTACCCGGGCATAACATGAATCTAGCTATGCACGGACTCTCGTTACCTTGTGCGTACGTAGCCCCCGCAACAAGTAGCACATAACAAATACATCACCTAGGGGTAGTTTCCCCCTCACAGAGTTAGATAGGAAACTTACTTCGCTCCGAAGTTCCATAACCGGCTCCAAAGCCTCTCAAACACCTCAAATCGATGCCCATCGATCCACAACTAGTCAAACAAGGTGCAAACCAATCAAAATATACTCCAATGCTCATAATAATTCAATGCATAATAGTTCCCAACTCCGCTCGAAGAGTCTATAAAATCAACCCTCGGGCACACGTGCCCGGATTTCGAAAATTTTCGAAGATAAACATTACACATAACATTACGAACTAAAATATATAATTTATTCTCAATTCCACGTCCACTACAACTCCTCGACACCCAATTAATAGCAAGCGTTTCGCGTCGCATAAGATTGAGTAGGAAGGAAATAAAGGCACAAGCCTCAATGGAATCAAACCGCGCGATGAGGAAATCAAGAAGGGAAGTGCTCCAAATAGCCATGTAGCCTCTCGAAGATAAGTACAAACGTCTTTGAACCGATCCGCAAGACTCTACTAGACTTTCTAATGACTCGTGAGACCTCAGTAAACCTAATGCTCTGATACCAAGCTGTAACGACCCAAAATCTACTAAAGGTCGTGATGGCGCCTAACACCGCCGTCAGGCAAGCCAACGGTGATTGATGACTTATTTTCTCATTTTAGTATTTTGAAATCATAATTTATATTAATTAAATAGTATGAAATAGAATTTATAAAGTAAAGAGTAATACTTACATGAACTACAATAATGAACCACTCGTAGGAACCCCCAAAACCCGGTGTCACACGTGCATGAGCATCAACTAGAAAATATAATAAAATATAACATCTGGCCGGAATACAAATTAGACAGGAGAATATAAATAACTTTGATGGAGACTCTGCAGGTTGCGGGTCGTAACATGAAATGCAGCTCACAGTAAAGTCCCCACGATAGTCGTGCCTTTGCGCCCAAAAGACCACCAGACATATATGTACCTGCACAAAAAGTATAGCATGAGTACGTAAATCAACGCGTTCCCAGTAAGTATCTATCCTAACCCCAGAGAAGTAGTGACGAGAGGTCGACATCAACACTTACTAGTGGTCCAATAAGACAGATACATTAGAAGTAAACAGGTGCGAGACGGAGTAAATAAGTGGAATAACAAAAATAATACGTGGCACAGTCCCCCTCTCAGCAATAACTCAAACTCTCAGCTAGTAGTTACCTCCTCCACCGGAGTATACATATTTTGGACCTTACCAGATAGGTCATCACAGTTCAATTGGGAAAACGCTCACAGATATGCTGGCTCCTTGACAATTATTACGC
Source organism: Nicotiana otophora (assembly GCA_000715115.1). Lineage (NCBI taxonomy): Eukaryota > Viridiplantae > Streptophyta > Magnoliopsida > Solanales > Solanaceae > Nicotiana > Nicotiana otophora. Next base: position 7,309 of record AWOL01S0121501.1, read on the forward strand.
ACAATTTCATAAGAGTATTTTATAGAAATATCGAGGCATACAGGCCTATCCATCATAACATTGATGAACCATAGATACATCTATTTTATTTCCGAGTTGAACGGTCTGCTCCCATGAGAGTGTGTTACATAATCCTGCCGAGGTGTACGACCTGATCCTTCATAATGTGCGCATTGCCGAGGGTCGAAATGCACGAACCATAGATGTATCTATCATGCCGAGGAGAATGGCCCGATCCCATTAGAATAAGAAACTTTAATGGGTCCTTGACCCTACTCACGAATAAACGTGTGAGTTATAAAATTTTAAGGGAACCCTTTCGATGAGAACGCATAACACGGGAGAAATTCGTAAGAGGAGTACATCTATTTCGCGGCTAATCATGAAGCATGTCGAATCTCTACAATAGCAAGTCTATCACTCTACACAAGTCTAGTATCAAGTCGCAACATAAAATAAAGGAACTTAATAGGCAAGAGACAACTCAAATAGCATAGTTATAGCATGACGGGAACCTAAGTCTACCCGAACATAACATGAATCTAGCTACGCACGGACTCTCGTCATCTTGTGCGTACGTATCCCCCGCAACAAGTAGCACATAATAAATACATCTCATAGGGGTAGTTTACCCCTCACAGAGTTAGACATGAGACTTACCTCGCACCGAAGCTCCATAACCGGCTCCAAAGCCTCTCAAACACCTCAACTTGATGCCTATCGATCCAAAACTAGTCGAACAAGGTGAAAACCAATCAAAATATACTCTAATGCTCATAATAATTCAATTCATAATAGTTCCCAACTCCAGTCGAAGAGTCTTTAAAATCAACCTTCGGGCACACGTGCCCAGATTCCAAAACTTTTCGAAGATAAACATTACCCATAACATTACGAACACAAATATATAATGTATTCTCAATTCCACGTCCAATTTCATGATCAAAACCCAAAAATACCAAATTCTAGGTTTTCTACCACCCCCTCCCTCACCCCACCACCCCACCCCCACAATTTCTACTAATTTTTATGTTAAAATCCTTATACAAACTATGTATTTAACTTGTAATAGGTGGGAATCACTTACCTTGTGTTGCTTGATGAAAATCTCCCCTTGAAGCTCTCCAAAATCGCCCCAACCAAGTGATAATGGAAGAAAATGGGCCAAACCCCGTTTTTATAAAACCTCACTGCCCAGCGACATCTCGCATCTGCGGAACCTTAGCCGCTTCTGTGGCTCCGAGTTCGCTTCTGTAGCTCCCCTCAGGTACCTCAACCTCCGCATCTGCGGCCCCTCTAGCACTTTTGTGTCTTCGCTTATGCGCCTTCTCATGCACAGGTGCGGTTCCGCTTCTATGGAACTCGACCGCATCTGTGGTCCCAGCCTTTCCCTGCCATTCTGCTTCTACGCTCAAGGACGCCGCATTTGTGCCATCGCAGATGCGGAAATTATCTCGCACCTATGCCACTGCCCTACTTGCCCAGAACCGCTTCTGCGACCCTCTGAACCGTTTCTGCTGCTCCGCACCTGCGGCCAAAACCTCGCAGGTGCAGTTACACTAGATGTGTTGCCACCAACAATTTCATAAGGCCATTTTCAATTAGTTAACCATCCGGAATCTACTTGAGACCCCCGGGACCTTGACCAAATATACCAACCCGTCCCAAAATACAATACGAACTTAGTCGAAGCCTTAAATCACGTCGAACAACATCAAAATCATGCATCACACCTCGAATCAAACTTATAAATTTCCAAATTTCCAAATTCTATATCTGGTGCCGAAACGTATGAAACCAAGTCCGATTAACCTCAAATTATGCATACAAGTCATTAATGACATAACGAAGCTATTCCAAAGCTCGGAATCCCAAACGGACATCATTAACATTAAATCCACTTCAAGTCAAACTTAAGAATTTCTTAAATTTTTAAAATACCAACCTTCCATAATAAGCCCGAAATGCTCACGGGTGATCCGATACTCAACCCGAACATACGCCCAAGTGCGAAATCATCATGCGAACCTATTGGAACCTCCAAATCCCGATTCCGATAGCGTTTACTCAAAAGTCACACCTTAGTTAATTCTTCCAACTTAAAGCTTCTGAAATTAGAGTTTTTCATCCGAATCAACTCCGAACTTTCCCGAAATTTAATTCCGATCACACGTACAAGTCATAATACCTTAAGTGAAGCTACTCAAGGCCTCAAACCTCTGAACGATGCGCTAGATCTCAAAACGACCGGTTGGTCATTACAAGTATTTACATACCTGCATATTGCTCAATATTAATAATAGCCACTCGACATAGTACCCATATCACTACTGAATATATGTGTAGTCTTTCATCTTGAATACGTCAACTTGTACCTGAAAAATATCTTCAACTAAACCAAAATCTCTCTATGATTGGTACTTTTCATATTTTACCTTTTTTTGGATAATATAGAATATCACATTTCCCTGCTGCCTAAATTCTTAGCTTCCTCGAATCTATGGCTCATGCTTGGTGAGAGCGAAGTTATATTGCACAGTTGGTACCTGTAAATTTATCCATTCCGACTCATAGTCTCAAAAATTTCTTATAACCAATACTTTCAAATTAGTCTGTTGTCTTTTATGAATCTTGTTTTCAGGAAAAGTATTCCCACTTAAGACTTTTAATATTCTCTAATTATCAAAACTATTTTGGAATGTCCATTTATTCCTTCAAAAGATTAATAAGATATTTATCTCAGATTTATCCATCATATGATAATTTCATACCCCCGCTTTCGCCCACACCTTTAGAGCTCATGTTAGATTCATAACTTGATAACTATTGTTACCAACAAGTTTACTCAAAAAATAATTCAACTCACTTCATTCTATTTCATGATACTAGTTTGCCTCCTACTCGCGAACATCCATATTCCAGTTTTATTTCTTAACTTTTACCAAGTCCTTGACACCATTGAGTATATTGTGATATTTTTCTACCAAAAATATGGGATTGCATTTATTTCCATGCGCACCATAGACATGCTACTGTATCCGGTAAGCTTTTAGTAGTCGAGAGTCATTGTTATCACGATGGTACTTGCACCTCTTTAATATTAGTTCTCTTCTTTGAAGCCATGCCCTTTACTGGAACACTTTATTTTTGTATAGAAGATTCTCTTCTCATTCAAGAATGTGTATTACATTACCCTTTTCTATTTTATCTCGTGCTAAGTGTGCATATATTAAAATACCCTATTATTCCACTTAATCCCACGTACAATTCAAAGTACTTGTTCTCTGCCAATACTTGAATTTAATTTAAATCGCACATGTCCCCAAAGTTGTAGGAATACATTTGATTTGCCCATTAAATTATTGACTATCAGACATAACTTTTAACATCCCTAATGCAGAACATCGTAACTATTACTTGTAATGAGTTTTTTATTCTCTACAAATACTTTATGGTAATTGTACTCATTCCATCATGAAGTTACCGAAGGTTTTCTCTTCATCTTGACTCTAGTAAATAAAATATCTTATTTCTCAAACCACTACCTTTAAGAGTAAACCCAATTGAAACTATTACTTTCCACTCGAAGTCATTATTAAACTTCTATCTCACATAAAACTTTTCACAACATATACCATTTTTACAATGCTAAATGTAAGAATTACACATTTTATCTTTATGCCACCATCATGTTCTCAAGTCGCATATATATAGATTCCGTAGTATATATCTCTGAAATTATATTTCTTGCTCTTAAGTCCTTTCATGAAACTTTATTTCGATGGTATCCCACCGAGTAGGATAATACTTATGATAAATATGCCATGCATGTGGGGTCTTATTATCTCATGTCTTCATCATAATGCGAACTCTTTTGGCCATAGCTAATACCACATATTTACATCAACATGTTTCATATATATATATATATATATACACATACATATACACACACTTGCATATCTTCCCATTCTTCATGGTATCATTGACCATGTCCATACATATCATGTTAGGAATTTATGACACATTATCATGTAATCTTGGAATTCTTGTACTTCTCATTCTCCAAATCCGTACCATAACCGTTTTCAATCTTTGTTTTGAATATTACGTCGTACACCTTATATGTATAACTTTCCAACAACTTTAACTTAGCCCATGAGCCATTTCAATATTTATTCTTCTTAAATCATAAGGATCTGTTCACTCACAAGTTGACTGCTCTTTCAATATTGGGCACATATAGAGTTGCTTTGAGATCATTCTTGGAAATTCTCAATTTTTCATCATTTCAACATAATAAAATAAGACATACCTCGACTAGAAAAACTCAAGATTATCATTCCATGTCATATTTTTTTTTGCTTCTCTAACAACCTACATTGCTTCTTATAACCTCCAAGATTACGCCTTTTGTGCATCTCATGCCTTAATATTTTCACGCCTACCCATTTAAGTCCACATACTTTATCCTTGCATATATTGGTATGCATAATTAGAGATTGACTTTTATTTGTATCACATTTATCATCTGGAGGAACTCAAGGTTGTCATGCCCATCTTTTACATATGTCATGCTTCATCTATCCTCAACTTGTACTTACGCATGGCACTTTATTTCTTGTCTGCCATTTTATTACATATGACACCATCATGATGATAACCTATCATGCTTAGGGGAAACCCGATGTCATGTACAATTATGGGTCATCTCTCTCGCCTTATAACATTCCCTTTTCAGATGATCAAGAAGTCCCTTTTTTTTGGGAAGGTGTCTTTGGTCATTATTGACACTGTCTTAACTATTCCATACTTCTTATGAGTCATACTATGTTTACCACAAACTTGACTGATTCATATCAACTTATCAATTAGATCAATATCACCTCTCTATATCTTGTCATGATAATTTAAGATGTAACATCTTCATTTACAATATTCTTTTTTTTTGGGTACCTTTGCTAAACTCGTTAATGGTGATTACCATAGTAAACAGTCGCTCCAACATCTTGACCAACAATCTTGAATTGAAATCTAGTGTCTAACATAGGTTCCCTTATTCGCATCCTTTAGTAAAATTCTTTATAAGTCATAACACCATCCTGACAAAACTAACTGACATCATCACCTTATTTTCTTCCATGATTTCTCAGTATTCGACGGATAATTCTTATTCACCAAAGTCATACGTGATGAATGCATCAGTCCCAATCTATTCTCAACTTAGCTTTCCATTTTGAACAAATCTGACACTTTCTCGCTATTAGCCCAAACATCTTGTATTATAACTTGAATCTTGAGCTTTATTCTGGTCACTTCTATATATTCCACAATAGGTAATCAATACGATCGAGAATTTGTAATCTCACTTCAGGCACAAACGCACGATCTAGAGTATGAAGAAAGTGAAACTCCCTAGATGTCATTGTAGCCTCCCCGATATAAGTGTGGCCGAAAACACACCGATAAGAGGGACTCTACTTGACACGGCTCCATTGACTTCCTAGGATTCGACTTAGAACCTAGTGCTCTGATACCAAGTTTGTCATGACCCAAAACCACGTGACCGGCACCCGACACGCTACCCGACCCGAGCGAACCAAACCATGTGATGCACCCAAATCATATGCATGAAAATCAATTTAACTGCGGGAGCTCCTTGAAAATCATATACATTTTCAAGTTAAATGATAAAATATTTTTCAATTCAAAATCACACGTGACGTCTTTCATGATAATAACAATGAGACTAAGTAAAATAAATATAATTTCATGTATGTCGCGTACAATCCCGTTACTACAATCTTTCACAACTATCTATGGAGCCTCTATACCAAAGAATAGAATCAAACACTTGGGCTAATATCCGACTAGCATAAATTAAGAAAACAACATAATAGCTACCATTAAATAGGAGTGGTGCCTCACCATATACCTCAGGAAGAGAGTCATCCTAGCCCTCACCGCATGCCACGTATCACACATCATCCTGAAATATGTAAAGTAAGCAGGACCCTGGAAGGGGGCCCTAAGGGCTGAGTACACCACAACGGTACTCAATAAGTGTCATAGACTCTCTCTAACTTTATAAAAACTAATGCCTCAATATTTGATATTAAATGATACGAAGTTTTATCAATTCATGATCCTTGTCATTTTAAATAAAAGACAAGTAAAATATAAACTTTTAAAATGTTTACATCAATCCAAGATTTTGGATAAAACCATACAAAATTATTTCATTTGTTTTAAGTCATTGAAATCACTTTCGGCTCCTTAGACCTAAACATAAGAAAACCATCATTACATTTTACTGGGAGTACTATACCATCACTGACATAAGAAGGTCAACTAGGTTTTGTACCTAGCGGCATGTATCATATACCCTACTTGCTCAGGTCGTCTCATCGTAGTGTCGTACGAATCCACTCAGCCATGATAATAATAGCACAAAAAAGGTACTCTCGAGGGAGAGCACTCTGTCGTAGTATATACCACAAAGTGGCCATCTACGCCTATACTGGCACGTGTAGTTTCATGACAACGAATATAATATATCCGAAGTCAATCTTGATGAACACAACTCCCAAGATATTTGATACTTCGAAAATACATTCATAGCATAGTAGCTTTAAAGGATCCATTTTTATCAACTCATAGCATTTATAGAAAATCTAAATTATTTGAAAAAAAATTAAATAAACAACCTTTTACATTCTAAAGCCTTTAGCAATTTAACATCAACTTTAAAAGATATCACAAGTGCTATTTTGTTCGTCAATTTTCAAAAGAAATACTTTCCATGAAAACTTATCTTTAGCGCTCAAATATTTATACTCTTGTCAATGCGTAAGTTTTGATAAAAACTTATAACATTTACCTTGAGTGTCATTCTGCCAAAAAAAGGGCAGCCCGGTGCACTAAGCTCCTGCTATGCGCGGGGTCGGAGAAGCGCCGGGCCACAAGGGTAGTGTCATTATGCCAACAAGGTTTAAAATAAAATTTTATAAAACGGCATGACACTACATATGCAACATAATATTCTAGTATATAGAGACATCGGTAGTTGTTTGTCCCCACAAGCACAAAAGCACATTTGCAAACAACTTAAGTATTAACTTGAAACATGCTTTTAGAGAAAGTCCCTCAAGAAGAGTAAGTTTTAATCAACTTACCTCGCTTTCGCTTTATTAGCATTCACAAGCTTTCAATCATCTTCCATCATTCCAATATTGAAAAAAATCCTCAACATCACCAACAAGTCGATATCTACNATCTTCCATCATTCCAATGTTGATTAAAATGCTCAAACATCACCAACAAACCGATATCTACAATTATATATCCTAATTGCATCAAAATATGACATAAGATATTGATCAATATCCATATATGGCTCATAAGTTGGCTACAAGCCCCCAACAACTCAAATCGCCAAATAGATTTACATGCTAGACCGTTCAACTTCATTTATCTTTTAATACCCATTCGAAGTCATTAATGATACTACATCAATTGTCCAATGCCAGCAAGTTACTATTCATCGTCTTCCATAATCAACACTTGCAAAATTGTCACGACCTAAACTAACCCTGTTGTGATGGCGCCTATCGTGGAACTAGGCAAGCCGACTCATTTTCAAAAAACAAAAACTGATATTTTTATTTCAAGGATAAATTCCAAGGCCATTAATATAAAAACCTTTGTAAAGGAGTTCAAATCAAAACAAAAGTGCGGAAAAAAAAGCCCGACATCGGGGTGTCACTAGTCATGAGCATCTACTACAATCTGTCTAACAATATCAGAGCTAACTCAGCCTGGAAAATAGCTAAATACAACTAAAGGAAGATAGGAGGGAGAAGAGCAGGGGCTGCGATCGCCAAGCAGCTACCTTGCTATCTCCGAGGAAAAATCTGTAACCAGAATAATCAACAACCGCTACCGTGTCCAGCTACACCTGGATCTGCACACAAGGTGCAGGGAGTAATATGAGTACGCCAACTCAGTTAGTAACAATAATAAATAAAGACTGAGCAGTAGTGACGAGCAATAAAGCATATAACGTTCATATCAGGAAACTCTCAGTAGAATATCTCATGTTTTTAAAATCAGGATTTGAATCAAAACATCTCGTTTAAACCCAGTTCCAGTAAAATCATTTAAAGATATTTTT